>CM034156.1:488650586-488870586 GCA_019776745.2 Taxus chinensis
GTTTGTGGGTGGAGGATTTAATGGCTAAGATGAAGTCATGTTGGATTTGGATCAAGGGCAGAGAATGCATGTGAGGATTACAGGATTCTATAGTGCAAGGCTCTAGAAATTGGAATTGAAAATTCATGGAGGGAAGAAGCTTCCATTGAATTAAAAATTAAATGGAAGGAGAAGGTTACAGAGGCTTATATATTTAGAAGCCTTTAGATTTATAGGTGAGGATCTGATTAGGATTAGATTAGGTTAATAAATGATGATTAGGAGTGAGGTTCCATGGAATGGTTGGGTGTAGGGTAGGTGGGTAGGTAGATGTAGGAATATTAAATTCCTAGAAAATGTTAATAGGGATTATAATAGGATAGTAATTAATCTTTTGATTAATTATTATATATTTAAAAATGGATAAAATTAAGGATTAAAGGGATAAATGATGAAATGGGATATTTAGATAAATTATAAATGGGTTAGTGATAGGATTAGATAAATGATGAAATTAAGATGAAGGATAAAGGGATTAATGGCAATATTAGTATTAAATAATAATAATTAATATTTCAATTAATTATTATGTGGGTGATGTTGGGATACTTGTGGGATAGATTAATCGTAATTAATCATGTCGACATTTTAGATGTCTACATTTTCCCCCTCTTTGAAGTGTTATTGTGGAGCGATGAAAATTCAAAAAAAAAAAAGAAAATAAGTTATGATGGTGATATGATGCCCCCTCGAGGGGTTAGGTAGGGAGGAATAAGTCAGGTGACCGTTCGAAAAGAGGAAAGGCCCAAGTTAGTTGATGAGAGAGGATTTAGGGGATGATTATATTTGAGGATTAGAGGATTAGAAGATTTTAGGATTTAAAGGATGAGGATTAGAGGATTATAAGATTATAAGATTTGATGATTTGGAGGATGAGGTTTGAGGATTAGAAGACTAGAATATTTGAGGATTTAGAGAAGATTAGAGGAGTAGAAGATGATTAAAGGATTATAATATTTGAGTATTTTTGGAGTAGAGGATGCCCCAGTAAACGATATATGATAATGATGAATATTGAGGATGTTGGATTAGAGGATGCCCCAGTAAAGGGGTTAGGTGTTGAGGATATTATATTTATATTTGAGTATGTTGGATTTAAGATGTTATATTTTGAGATGCCTCAATCAAGGGGGTAGGATTTGAATATTTGAGGATGTTGGGTTTGACGATGTGATATTTGAGGATTGAGTATGTGTGGATGAAAGAGTAAGTATTGGGTTAGATGATCGAGTTAGATTGATGAGAATATGTTAGAAGATGTCACAACTAGGGGGTGATGACTTTTTTTGTTGAATGCAAGATGATAATATTTGGATGTGGATGTTAAAGGATTGATTGGATAAGAGGATGAGGAGGTTAGATAGTTAGTTATATGATGATGAGGATGAGGTTTGGATGATGATAAGGATAAAATATGATGATATAAGGGGGGTTTGCTACCATAAAGTTCCCATTGTTGTCATCATTAACATATTGTGATTGATGTGGCATAAAGTAAGATGCACCAAGGTATAAAGATCATGATGATTGAATTTCCAAATGCCTTTTTCCTTATATCATTAGACATATTAATATAAAAAATATAATCCTCATATTATTGGACCATGAGAAATAAAAAGAAGAAAAAGGGGCCGCATACCATCATCCAAAATGTAAATGCAAATAAGGAAGCAAACACACACAAGAAAAAACAAACACATTGCATTTTAGATGTTTATGGATTTTTTTTAATGTTTTGATTTTTAGATTTTGGATTTTGGATATTTAGATTATTTGATATTGGATGTTGATATTTTGGATTGGGGATGTTTAGATTGTTTGATGTTGGATGTTGAAATTTTAGTTTTAGTTGGGATTTTGGATTTAAGATGAAAGGATTTAGGATGGGTTAGGTCATTGGGGGATGAGAAAGGATATAGGGTGGGATGTAACTTTACCCTATGAGTCCCAAAACGGGTTTGGGTAGGATGATAGGGAAATATTGAGGGAAATAGGATAGGTTTGATAGGATAGGGATTGGTTGATAGGTTAGTATTAGATAGGATGTGAGATTAAGATTAGGGATGTGGTATGGGATAAGCTGGTGGATATGGAAGATGATAAGATATGCTCCCAAGTAGATGGGGAAAGGGAAGTGAGGGGTATCTAAAATGGATGATGCCCCAAGTGTAAAGTAGGGTTTCCTATGTGGATGGATGCATGGGTTTGATTTTCCCCTAGGAGTAGGGTAGGATGGGAAGTGAGAGGAATCTAAAATGGATGATGCCTTCAGAGGATGATAGTAAGGATTCCCCTAGTCATGAAGATGACAGTTGAAAAGGGAGATGAGGATTATTAGATGAAAAGGAAAGGATCATCATCTTCCTATGGATGTTCGATCCTAAGGGAAAGAGGATGTTGATGTGATGGATAGAAGGAAAATGACATCATTGATGAACTAAATATGAGCCTAATGACATATGTTGTAAGGATAGAGTGGGAATAAAAAAAAGTATGACCAAGGCATAAATAATACCTGGAAAAATGTGAGCCCTATGTCTCTACGAGATAAAAGTGTGTTTGATTGTGATGGTTAATTACTACTTGAAGTGAAGACTTAATGGATAGTATATGAAGAAAAACTAGCCAATGTATAGGGATTGAATAAGTCAAATAGGAGTATGGAGGGTGAATGGAAGGCTAAGTCATGCATCGCTTCATTGCCAACCAGACATCCATAGCCCCGACGGAAATCCATATAATTCTTGTCACAACATTTCTCTACTGTCAGTTAGGCATCCATATCCCTAGTAGAGATGCTAGAAACACCCCTAGAGAGAGTCTTGAGGTGGATTTTATTTTATATTTTTGATTTTGATATGATTTTTTACTATTTGATATTTAGATTTTGTTTTTGCATAAAGAGTTTCCATTTTATTGAGAACTCTCAAAGGGTTAAGAATCACTAGTGGCTTGATGGGGGGATGGAAATGAGTGGGGAGATGACATTGGCTAGAGTGTCAACAGACATGCCGAAGGGTCTTCACCACAACTTGATTAATTGTGTTAAAGTGTGTGGATATCTAGGAGGAAAATGGTGCTTGAATGTTAGGGGTAATGATAGAACAAGGTCACACATTTGTAGTAGGTACCATTGGCTTACAACATGTGTGATTAAGTTGATCGAGTGTTAAAATTAATGGATTGGAAGAGGATATGAATGGATGTGATGATAAGAATGGATTAGATGAAAAGGGATTTGGAAGTTGGATGGGTGGGAATGAAAAAATATTCGTGCACAGGTGACGAACTATGTGCTCAATCCTTTTTTAGGTGTTTGGTATTTATAGGAGTATTAAATGAATTTTGATTGGGTTGAGTGGTTGGGATGGTAGGATCAAATAGAGGAGTTACAGACATGAGTTGGAATGGATTAGTATGAGGGACATTTTTATTGTTAGGTTTATACCCTAAGCCTAAAAAAAATGGATTTTGGTGAAGGGAGATGGGTTCGTGAATGCTTTGTTCATAGATTCCTAAGCCTTTGCCTCCTTGTTTCATATTTGCAAACATATTTTTTTATATATGGTATAAAGTGAATGGGGAAGAGTATGTCATGTGGTCATCATGAGACTGGAGGGTTGTAATTTTGTCATCCGCTAAGGGGTTGGACTTAACAAAGGATGGGCATGAGATTTGTTTTTGGTCAGTGATGGGTATTTGGATGTACGATGAGGTTTGGATAGATGAATATGTTTGGATGTCGAGTGGGATTTGGATAATGAATGATGGTTAGGGAGAGGATTGGGATGGAAAGGTGGTGAATAAAGAGGTACAGGTATAACAATTCCTTGGTTAATGTAGTTTTGGACATAAGATTGAAATTGTATGCAACGATTGGTCGAATGTCCATGGGTGCGATGGAAGTCACAATAATAGTGTTCTCGATACCAAGATGGTTGGGGAATGTTTTGATCGTGTGATTTTATTGGGGGATGGATGATCATGTTGAAGGTTTTTATATAATGGAAGATGGTGGTAAAGGATTCTCCTAAAGGAGTGAAGTGGTTTAGGTCAAATGGTTTTGGGAGAGTAGGAAGTAAAGGTGCGGGATTAGGTGGATAATGAGATGTGTTGGTTGATTTGTATTTATGCGTTGGATTATATTTTTATGGCTTAGAAGATGAAGGCGGTGGGTTAGTCCTTGGGGCCAAAGTGGATGGTTTGGGCTTGGACGTCGAAAGAGATTGAGTTGATTTTGGATTGGTTAGAGTATGTGGTTTTGAGGTAGATAGTTTTGACTTAGGATTAGATTGTTTGGGATTAGAATATGTAGATGAAGGGGATGGGTAGATTGAGATGGATGGGATGGGTGTGATATGGGGGTCACATTAGATTTGAGTGATGTTGGGAATGAAGGATATTTTAGATATGGTTTTGGTGTAGGAACCACACTATATTTGGTTAGTTTAGGGGCTGAATTTGATGAAGGTGACATAGGAGCCTCATTAGATTGTGCAGAAGATGGGGTGGGGAGAGGATTGGGATTGGAATTTTGAGGGTCAGGCGTTGGTGACTTAGGAGTTACATTATATGTTTTAGAAGTGGGTGATGGTGGATATGAAATATGATTAGAGGATAGTGTTGGGTTAAGGTGATGAAGTGGTAAAGATAGGATTAGATGTGGATGAAGAGGATGAGGGTGGCGTAGGAGCCACATTGGATGGTTTAATATTAGGGGTAGAAGGGGATGAGGGTGACTCAGGATTCATGGTGGATGAAATAGTTTGGATAGTATTAGGTTTAGGTGATGGAGGGAGTGAAATAGGCTTAAATTTGATGGTGGATTAGGGGATGCAAGACTATTTAGGAGAAAGTTTGTAGGATTGGATAGGGATGATGAAGATGATGAGGATGGAGGACTAAGATGAGATGTGGGGGATAATAATTTAGGATTAAGTTATGACTATTGTGGATATGTGAGTGGGACTTGATTATGGTTTTTTGATGATTAGATTTAGGAGTTGAGATTTTGGATGGTGGTGCATGATTTTTTATAGGAGTAAGGTGTGGTTCATGATGGTTGGTAGGGGATTTTGAGATTGGGATTTGGGATTTTTTTTAGGTTTGGGATTAGGGGCTAGATTAGTAAGGACATAAAGGAGGTCCAATAGGTATAGGTCAAAGTTAGTGAGATTTTCAAATTTCATGTAATTAGATTGCGGGGATAGTGGTTTATGTTGTTTCAGTTGAGGTGTGGATTGGGATGATTTTGGTTCCTCAAGGAATAGGTCAATGGGGTGAGGGTTAGGGATCTTAGAATTGGGAAATTATGGATTGGGTTTTTTAGGAGATGATGGCTTAGAAGATGATTTTGGAAGCACAATGGACTGAGAGGAGGGGTGAATCAGTCCTACAAAACTTTCATTTAATTTTTCATCCATTATTCATTATCATTGATTCAATAATTTATCCAACCATAAAGCATATGTGTCTTTACTTAAGCATATTAACAACCATTCACAAGATCAAGAGCAAGATAGAACACAAGAACACCAAATATATGTGGGAAACCCTCAAGGGGAAGAAACCCCACTGAAAATTTGTTGATATTAATCACAAAAAATAAATTTAGTGAAGCACCAACTTTACAAGGAGCACCAACCCCTAATTTAGTGAGGTACAAACCCCACAAGGAGCATCAACCCCAAATTTAGTGAAGCACCCACTCCATAAGGAGGTTACAACCCCCTAGGATGACCAAGAACCAACTCAGAAACTTGAATATGATTTATCTTTGATATTGATGTTGTCACAACTGATGGAGATCACAAATTCAGCTCAGAAACCCTAGGTCTTCAATCCTTCTCTATCTTATTCCTTCTCACCTTTTCTTTCTTCTAAAAAAATTCTCTCATTCTGTCATATCTTCCTCTATATTAAATAAACCTGATATTCCTTCAAATCATGCCTTCATACCTATAAATATCTCTCCTCTAGGTCACACTACTCCCCCATGCAAGACTAGCTTGCCAAATGAGCCAAGACATCACTTTTGTATGCAAATGTTCACTCTACCCCAAAGAAGTTAGGCCCCCCATGAAACATTAAACCCATGCATCATTAAAAAAAATCCCATAACTTTTCAAAATAGATACAAGTGATCCAATCAGGTCAGCCTAGCTAAAACCCTTGTTACATATGCCAAAAATGGCTCAAAACCCCATGGGCACATTCTTAAAAATGGCCTTACATAAAATCCATACTTATTCATGACCCATAACCCATTATATATGAGTAAAATAAAATTTAATATCCATATATTGTTGGAATTTATCTCAACCAATCAAATTATTTCATTTACTAGGCCCAATTCCCTTTACAAATCTCAAAACAGTTGTTTCCTGGACCCTTCAGCACTCTATAAACTTCATCTGATCCAAAAATCACTTATATTCAACAAAAACATTCCATGTGACAAAAAAATTGAAATTTAAGAACTTTTATAACAATTATAATCAAGTTATAAGTCATGAAACATCCTTAACTTCAAACCAAAGCTACTTTTTCCTTCATCACATCAACCTGCCAAAAAACTTTATTTGCAAAGGTTAGCTCATAAAATCAATTTTGCATACATTAAATACAGAAAAAATGATTCAATGGATTCAAAATTCATCCCTATTCACTTTCCAAGTGATAGGAAACATCACACAATCCATCTCATGCTTCAAATAACACCAAACTTTCACTGGAACATATGTTGTCTTGAACTGCCAAAAATAGTTTTGTCTAAAGAATGACCTAGAAACCATATCAAATCACCTCATCATGATGAAAACCTCATATCAATGGAAATATATTTTAATCCTATTTCCAATGAAACTTTAATCTCCCAATAACTCAACTTGTAGCTAAAGTTATGGCTATTTTATTGAGCATTGCTATTTAATACCCCAAAACCGCCCTTTGACCAGTCAACCTATTTGGACCTCAAAAAACCATGAATATACATGAAAATGTTATTAAACCTCCATTGACATCACTAAAAACTCACATATATCACACAATGCCAATTTATGCATCATATTCTTTGGATAAATTTTCCTTAAACTGAAACTCTTCAGAAACTGCCATTTGTACATGGGGCCCACATATGACCAAAAGCTCTATCCTAAATTTCTAGAAATATGGAAGATTACTATACAACATACAATCATCACTTTTGATGAATTAATAAAATTTAGGCTGCTACATGCAATTTTCTGCAAATTGCTCCTAGCTAAGGTTTAGCTAGGGTTTTAAACCACTTTACCTTCTTAACGATCGTTCATAAAAATGTGACAATAAAACCACCTCATTTTTTTTTAAATCTTCATAATTTATTTTAAAATATATGACTAAGTTCACATCGAGCATCAAAATGTCCAACTTTTCTTTAAAATCACACTACAACTTTCTCGGTTTTACCAAAACTTGCATAACTTCAAAAATATTTTGCATACTAACTTGAAACTTTGTTTGAAACACCCTATAACTTATCAAAGTCACCACATATCTCAAATACATCTCAAAATCTCTAGCCATGATGACTTATCTATGTCAAATATTTATTTCTCACATGTAGCTTCCCAAGGACCTCAAATATGCACTACATCACTAAATTCATACCTAAAACTGACCATACAACACAGGTACACTATCCAAACATTGTTCTCATGCTTCACCATGACTGATTAGGCCCAAATATCACATCTCTACCTCATTCTACATGATCTAGGGCTAGAAACAAGCATGGAATGACCTGGCCCAACCATGACACCACATGACCTGACCATGATGACCTCATAAAGACTCATATACACCTGAAACACAAAATATGGACCATGTATGACCTCATGACACACTCCAACTAGATTGGGAAGACTCAAATCATGACTTAGCTCACTCAACCATGCATTAGGACACTGTTGAAATCAATAAATCTTGACACTACCAATCAACCTTCATGTTTGACCACTGAATAACATCACATGGAGACTCATATGACACCATAACACCCTTTTCCATCAATGGGAGTTAACATCAATGAAAATACTAACCCAAAATGTCCAACCAATGATTGGTATTTGTTGATTGAGATATTGGATGGTTTTGAAAATATTAGGATCAATATGGGATGGTTTGTTTGGATGAGGAGAGGATTGGTTAAAGTAGGATGTGATATTTTCAATTTGTTTATCAAGGTGTTGGATAGTGTGTGGGACTTCATGGTCAAATTGATATGGTTGAATTTGATGGGTGGGGATGATGAGATAGCTTGGTTGATGGATTTAGAGAAGAGGTAGGGGTTTGGATGTTTGTGTGAAGAGGATGGGGATTGAGGATCAAAGGCCATGGTTAGGTAAGATTTGTGAGGGATTAGTTTGGGATTAGGAATTTGGATTGAGGATGGATGATTATGATAATGTTTTATTAATTAAAATTTTAATTTGATGGGATGTTAAAGGGTGTTCAAAATCACACAAAAAAACATACAACACACACCGTAACTAGCCAAGTGGGATTATAATCAAGCTATAGCCCTCTTTCCATACCACACACTGAAGGTGGTGCCACAATTGGCTCTCCACTTATGAGTTAATATGGGGTCAGCTAGTGAGTGATCTTAGGGAGTGTGGCCTCTTCACACTATAACTTGATATGCGACCAATATGTTTTCTAGTATAAGATGTAATAGCTCACTAAGGGATTCCCCGATATACCTTTTGATACGTGGGGCCTAAGTCTATGTTGCAAGGATGTTGTCTAAGGCTTGGGTTGTGGAAATTGGATGCCCATCACTTCACGCCACTCTTAAAACAAGAGAGCACTTAGCCAATAACGATAATTTTCATTGAATTTATATACACTATCGGAACACGGGATGTGTCTATGTACATGGAGGCGAATCCCATGGTCATGAGACTTTTAGGACTATGGTAAGTGCGTGGATTTCACTTCCACATCATGTTAAACCCTAAAAACAAAAAAGGGAAGGAATACTAGCCTCTTTTGATCCTCAAGATTGTCCAAGGATGCAAGAGAAGAGCATACACGGTGTCATCTTTGGGTCAAAAATAGGGAGCAACACATAATATGATACACATAAGATAATAAAAATTAATAACGAAATTTATATAAGAGGTCCTACAAAACAAAGGATTAGTAATTTGATGATAACCCCCAAATTTCTTGAACTAAACATGTTGTAAAATAAATGGATTTGTAATTTTTTATTTTACAAAGAGATTAAACAAATGTTAAAATGGATGGAATACCCCCTTGTTGCAGCAATAAATATGTAAAAATAAAATGTTAAACCTGTAAAATTCCACAAAAGCACCAAAAAAATGTGGCTTAATTATTTAGTGCCAATACAAAACTGTGGTATAACAAAAGTGTTGTTTTATAGACAAACACGCTATTACAGGTCAAAAGTGTCAAAGTATAATAAAAGCACTATTACAGATTAGAAACACTAAACTAGAAGTAAAAGTGCTATAATGGTAACAAAAGTGCTAAAATATAAACAAAGGAGCTAAAACAGAAACAAGTAATTATAGTAGAATTAAAACTTTTTAAAATTAAACACAAGCGTTGATGTAGAAAAAAAAACACCAAAGTATTGACAAAGGTGCCATAGTATAGACAAAAGCATCAAAACCTGCACAAAGCAAAGTCAGAGAACAAAAGCACTAAAATATTGAAAAAAGTGATAAAGTGTGAACAAATGCGTTGAACCTACACATAACAGATTCAAAGAATAGAAGTGCTAAAATACTGATAAACACACTAAAGTATAGTCAAAAGTGTTAAATTACAAACAAAAGTGTCGAACCTATAGAAAACAAAGTCCGAAGACAAAATCACTGAAGTTATTACAAAAGCGCCACAGGCTTTACAAAAGTGCCAAAGTAGATCCCTGTGACCACAGCAGTTAGTATCTCAAAAAAAACTGTTGTTTCTTTTGCATAAGAACTGAATGAAAGGTCAAAAGCATTAAAATGGAGCACTGTCACAAAAATTTGAAAATTTAAGGTGCAAATCTGAACAATTTTTTTTCAAATTTGGAGAGTTTACTTAAAATATAATATTTTATTAGAAAAAACAAAATATATGGGGGGTAAGCCCCATATTAGGAGCCAAAAATGTAATGCAAGAAAATATTATATAAAATTTTAGAAACCAAAAACAAACCAATTGATTCCTAAATATAGTCTTCTCAAACAAAACCTTAGATAGATAAATAGATTGAAAAGAGGAGATAAATGATACCTTCACTTACCTACAAGATTGAAAACTCCTTCTTTGAAGTGTTAGATTTTCTCTTGATTATGGATTGTTGATTGATTTCTTCAACTTTTGGATTCACTTGGGCAACACCTCCCCTTTGCTTGCATTGGATGATTGCTTGATAAAATTGATGATGGATTAATTGTAGATGGATTAAATATAAATGATAGATTGAATGAGTGCTAACAGGATAAAATGGATGGATTGAATGTCTTGCTAACTAGCTAGCTCTCATGGAGGGGGAGAGCTCGATTTATAGTTTGTGGGTGGAGGATTCAATGGCTAAGATGAAGCCATGTTGGATTTGGATGAAGGGTGGAGAATGCATGTGAGGATTAGAGGTTTTTAGAGTGGAAGGATCTAGAAATTTAAATTCAAAATTCATGGAGGGAAGAAGCTTCCATTGAATTAAAAATTCAATGGAAGGAGAAGGTTAGAGAGGCTTCTAGATTTAGAAGAATCTAGATTTAGAGGTGAGGATGTGATTAGGATTAGATAAGGTTAATAAATTATGATAATGGATGAGGTTACATGAAAAGGCTCGGTGTAGGGATGATTAGGGTATGTGGGTGGGTAGATGTAGGAATATTAAATTCCTAGAAATTGTTAATAGGGATTATAATAGGATAATAATAATTAATCTTGTGATTAATTATTATATAGTTCAAAAAGGATAAAATAAAAGATTAAAGGGATACATGATGAAATAGGATATTTAGATAAATGCTAAAGGGATTAATGATATCATTAGATAAATTATGAAATTAAGATGAAGGAAAAAGGGATTAATTACGATAATAGGATTACATAATAACAATTAATCTTGTGATTGATTATTATATGGATGATGTTGGGATACTTATCAGAAAAATTAATTGTAATTAATCCTGTTGACTTTTTAGATGTCTACAAATAATAATTATAATAATAAAAGAGTTATTTGGGAGCCGAGATGGGTCTTAATGTTCTTAATGTTTCATATTAACCAACCATACACTACGTGCCAACTTGTTAACCAATTAATTACAGTCAAAATCAACTAACCCTAGGGTTAAGCCAGGTAGGCTTGCCCACATTCCAACTGAGCCACACAACACAACATAACCTACACTCTATAAAGCCATAGAGTCAGATGGAAATTCCAAGGTCGATTTGGGGGTGCGCTAAATAAAAAAATACATAGTGTTGCCAAATCCACATCCCTGTCCCCTTAGCCGCATCCCAGCCCCCTTTTCCTTGTCTCCACACAGCCTCTTTACTACCGTAGGCCACAATAATAGCCTCCTCCATCGGCTGCCTCCTAACCACTCCATCCTCCCCTTTCCCTACTCCAGCCGCCCAAACCCTTCATCCTTCTCCGCAGCCACACTACACCTCCTTAGCTCCAACACTTCACATTTCGTCCACATTTCCTCCATTTCCCTTCTCTCCAAGTCATGCCCCATCCTTCTCTTTGCTAACTCCCATCCTCCTCCACCCTGATACTCCCATCCTTCTCTTAGTCGCCCCTGTCGATTCACAAGAACAACAAAAAAATGAATAAGGAAAGTAGGGAAAGAATAACTATTAGATTAAGGTGGGAGAGGCTGGTAGTTTGAGGATTAGGGTTAGTTAATAGGGATTAGAAATTAGGGTTGAGAAGCTATTAGATAATATAAAATAATTAATATATATTATAATGTACACAATATAGATTATATAAATAAAATAACATAGGTTATATAAGGTATATATATATATATATATATATATATATATATATATATATATATATATATATATATATATATCTTAGTTAATAATATGTGAATTAAAGTAATGGGATAGGTTATTATCACTATAATTATTAAAATGAAACATTACATATAATATAATTATCATATACAATATAGTTTATATAATAATATAACATTGTGAAGTTATATTATATATAATTTTAGTAATACCAACAATATAATATTATACAATGGTATTTAACACTTAGTATGGAATCATTATAACACTTATAATGCTCATAAAACTCGTTACAATATTGTAAATGTTATTATATGGTTATGGTAACATTTATAACTTCCATAATTGTCATAATATAATATTACTCTAACTATGACAACATCTATAGTATAATACAAGTATAATGGTTATAATATAATCCTACCGTATCAATTATGTGTCGGATACCTATCATGATTTGGATCCTATTTCGAAGACATCACATAAATTGGAATGATACAAATAAGATTAGCATGGCCCCTACACAAGGATAACACACACAAATCAAGAAATAATCTGTCTAAGTGTCGTAACGGTTTGTTAAACTAAAAACAATCCTGGATTTTGGTTTGAAATTTTAGGGCATTATATTTGATATCAAAGCTAGAGTTTCCACACTCAGAATCTAGGAAACCAAACCAACCATCGTTAATTTGTAAATATTTAACTAGTAAACTTGATTTGTTAATAAATTGTCATCCGAATTTCTAGCTATTTCCTTGTCTGTGTAGGGGGGGGCATAGACGAGGCATGGTTACTAGAGATGCGACCAAGGGATAATCCAAGGAAGTTGAGACCATGAGTTCTTGTGGAGATTGTACTGCAACGGGAGCCAGGGGTAGACAAGGTGGTGGTAGGAATGGAGCAAGAGTCTAAGGAGGGAAAGTTAGAAATCCTGGGGCAGTTCCCAAGGAGCAATAAGAGAGTAGGAAGTCACATCACCAGTAGAGGATATTGCACCCATATGCCCACAAATTTTATAGGCATTGTAGGAGGTGGTCTTGGCACTGAGAGAGCATGCGACCATCTAGTAGAGTAGAGTGAGACTTCACATCATTCCTCATAAGAGTAAATACCGATGCATGAGGAGAGAGAGGGATCCTTACGTCATAAGGGGGTATCTAGGAGCCCTCTTGCATGAGTGCCTACACTATCTGTGAGACCCACATTACACCTTAGACAGGAAGCATAAAATATCAAGGATATCTTAAACTTACATCCACCATCTTAATTTGTAGACACGATATGTTTTCAGGAATAGGCATGGCTTATGAGCTTGACTAGATGATTCAAGCTATGTTTGTTCTCGAGTAGCACCAAGGCCCATGTTTCTATTCACTTACTCAGAGATAGAGTTAATATGGTGGAGATATTAGGAGAAGAAGCTCTTATTGGAATTTGAGATTATATCTTGGGACATGTTTGAGGAGTGATTCAAGGCCAGATACATATTCAAACACTTTTTGCAGTAGCGTATTGATAAGTTCTTTGATATGAGGCAGCATGACATGATATTGGTAGAGTATGAGGGTTGTTACTTAGACCTATTTCAGTATGTAGACTATATTCATGATGAGAAAGTCAGGCTTCATCGATTCATTAAGGGTATGAACTTAGAAATTAGAGGAGCCGTTAGGATGCACATCCCACAGATCTTGGCTGAGGCAGTTGAGAATTCCACCATTGCATAGTAGAATAAAGGAAGGACACATCAAGCTAGAGAGAAGGTGATGTCTCACCTTCAACTGTTACAGGATAACAAATCGAGGGATGTACCACCTCCCCCTTGTGGTGGATTTAGACCCACATTATGTACCTCCCAACCACCACATTACCCATACCAATAGGTACATCATCCATAACAACAACATACACAATAGAGGCATTTACCTCAACAAGAGACACAGAGAGGTCGTAGTGTGGGAACACCACCTAGATAACCATAGAGGGCATCGACACCACCTAGGTCACATTCACTAGGATGACACCCAAAATAGTCATTCAGGGCATGTCCCAAAAAATCTTTGACTATGGGTCATGGGGGTATATCAGCGAAGGGGAGGTCTACTCAAACTTGTTATGATTGTGGTGACCCAAGCCACTATTTGAATAGGTGTCTACAGAACCCAAATACAATTCAGGTACTTTGAAAATTTATTGATTTATGGCCTCTGTCATTTTCTACTTCCCCGTGTTGTACCTGGTTAGTCTTTGTTGCCATTTTTAATCTGTTCCTGGGTCGAAGATCATGTATGGGTCCATATTTTTCTCCTCGTTTCTTTGTTCCTCTGAAAAGGTATGTAATTTGAGTCTCCCATTCTCCGTTCCTTCAAAAACTCATGTTTTCCCGTTCTCTCTATTCTCCATAGTCATGATCTTCTGTCCTTGTCATTTTTGCCCTAGATACTTGAAGAAAAATGAATGGATGTGTCTCTGAGGAACGTATTTGAGCCTTGTAACATTTCTAAAATTTGTGTCCTTGGAGAAATTTCATTTCCAAGCTCAAATGGTCGTTTTTCTGTATTTTACGGTTTGACGGGCATTTCTCCCGGTCAAATTTACATCCTTGCATCGAATGGAAATGTGGCCTCCCTTGGTTGGATGCGGCTAAGCTGGGTACTTCAAAAAATTTATGAAAATTATCAACTTAAAAATATATCCACGTGGAGAAACGATGCTTGTTTGAAAATTTACTTTTTGGTTTGGCTTTAGAGTAGCGTCGGGAGGACATGTGGAGGGGTGGGACAGAGACATGTGGAGGCTTCCACCGGGTCTTTCTATACTTATTCTTCTTTCAAAAAGTTTTGGGAAGTCTGGGACACGTGGAAGAACTGTGCATGTTTAGGGATTGGCTTTTAAGTTTCATTTTAAAGAAGCGCCATGAGGACACTTGGAGGCATCCGCGCACTTTACATTTTGCTTGGACTTTTCAACGGCTAAAGGAGACTATCGCGGATCCTGACACATGGCGCCATCCATTGAGATTCAAGCCTTCAAATAAAGTTTGTTGGGCCAGGACACGTGGCGAGCCCGCGCTCTTTTAGGGTCTAAAATTTTGGGGACTTTTCAACCATCTCAAGGTGCGCCATTGTGATGACGTGGCATTTTGAAAATTCAAAAGGGGTAGGGAAGTAGACCATCAAGGGCAACTTAAACAAATTTTCCTCTTTGTCTCAAAAGGGTTAAAATATCAAAAATGGCCTGCAAGCTCGAATTTTGGGGACCATTTCAAAGTCAAAGTTTATTTCAAGTCAAAAGGGGCGGGGAGGTGGACCTATCGGGGGCAACTTGGAATTTTTTTGCCTCTTGTATTCAAATGATTAAAATCATCAAAATGGCCCTCGCGGGCCCGATAAAAAGGTCAAAGCTTGCTCCAGTCAATGGTGGAGGTGTGGACCTTCAGGGGAAATTTGGAAAATTTTCCCTTTGAGGGAAAAGGAGTTAAAGGCATAAAAGGAGCGGGGTTCTGCTGGGACCCACATTAGAAATTGAAGCTCAAGGGCGGAGCTAGTGGGGAAAATTTGGAAAATTTTCCCTTTTCCAAAAAGAGGGTCAAATGGCATAT
This sequence comes from Taxus chinensis, assembly GCA_019776745.2. Taxonomy (NCBI): domain Eukaryota; kingdom Viridiplantae; phylum Streptophyta; class Pinopsida; order Cupressales; family Taxaceae; genus Taxus; species Taxus chinensis. Next base: position 488,666,278 of record CM034156.1, read on the forward strand.
TTTTTCCATGTTTCCTTTGGGACCCACCTTAGGACACGTGTCAGGCCCATTTTTCAGAAGCGGAGGTGTGGAGTAAAATGTGAAATTTTTACATTTTTTCAAAGGGTCATAAAAAGTCAAAAGGAAGCCCCCGAGTCCGTTTTTTAATCTTCCACGTGGATGGCCCAAATTTAAAGTAAAGATCAATTGCACCTGTGTGTCTAAATCATATTTTCCCCCCCATTTTTACTATAAATCTCCTGGAAGTGCGAGTCTTCACGATTTCTTATTATTTTCTACACACCAAACAAAGGGGTGAGTTAATTTTGATATCTAAGTTTGGTGGGAGAGATATGGAGACGTATTTCGCCATTAAAATGGTTTGACTATCGAGCTCGATCTAATTTTCCATTTTTCTTCTCCCGAGCACGCAAGGAGCAAGATTTGACAGAGATTAGGGGTGGAAGTGGTTGGCGAATGGAAGGAAGCGTGATTTTCAAGAGGAAGGAGTTGAATGCTAGGAGGTATTCAATGAGATTTTCCCTTGAGCACCTGGTAACTTTTTACAGATTTGATTCTGGGAATCGTGATCATGATCATGGAAAGCATTGGTGACACTCAATGTCTAGGTTTTTTGGGGGGAAAAAGGTTCTGTTGTAAATGTTATAAATGGCATGAATTCATCGTACAAATGGTTGGAGTGTTAAGGGTCGAGACTGAGTTTTCTAATAGAAAAAATCTTGACAGAGCCCATCATTTTTGAGAAGCCGTTTGAGAAGCTTGTATATATATTTTGTATTGAATCTGATCATGTCAAGGTGGTTGCGAGTGTAGCACCATTGACAAGCTCTGAGATTGTTCTAGAAACCTTCCCCTGCTGATAGATTTAATCAAATTTGAGTTATCATGTGTTGTCTTGAGAAAAATGTGTTTGTTTCATTTCTGAATGTATGTGAGTAGTTTTTCTTGTTTTTGTTGCAATCTTGTATTAAAATCTGATTCAATCACATAGGCCTCAATCCTTGTGACAATTTAGTGGCATCTGCAATTTCATTTCTCATAAGAGCTTTCATCTGGGAATGGAATAAACGATTTAAAATCACTTTTCTTTCATCTGTTGACAAAGATATTGTCTGTAAGCCTTTGGGTGTACCTTAGGCATGATTTGGCTTAGATCTTGATGCTTTGTTGGGTTTTCTAACTCAAGCCTTCATGATATAATCTCAGTATATTGTGTGAAAGAGTGCTAATCTGGGCCTCCATTGAAGCACATATTCTGGTTAAAGAGACACTTTAGCTATTTTGTGGCATTCTGTTGGTTTAACCTTCCATTTTGTAAGATTTCTCAAGGATCTGGTGAGTCAAGTTCATCCTGCCTCACCTCCCACCAAAAAAAATATTCAAAAACAACAAATCCTACCCATACTACCCCTGTTTTTCCTGTGTGTATACAAATGCATAATTCCATTACCAAAACATGCAGAAACAATTAGGATCCCAAATGTATTTAGTAACCTCTACCTTGTTGTGAAAATATATCCATAATCTGGAAGTGACAACTCGTGAGAGTCATATTTGGTGTGTTGATCATATTTTCCCCAAGGTATTTTCTATAAAATTTGTGTAAAAGAAGGATTTACCAGTATTATTCAATAACAGAGGTTACAAAATAGGTTCTCTTACCTTGGTTGAAAGGCACAACCTAAAATAGTTAGGATCATATCACATCCTTTTAAGGTGCTACCAACTCCTCTCAGATAGATTACTTCCCCAGCTACAAAATGGCATACACAATCATCTATCTTCCTCTAAGTGTCCTATCAAAATCCATGATGTTGCTCAGTCTTTGAAGGAGATTAAATCTGGGTACCAACACACTTTTGGCGCCACTGTCGGGGACTATTTTAAAATTTACTGAGAACTAATTTTTTCATTGTGATACAGTTCATACTCAGACCCTGGTAAACATTTCTTATATGCTCTAAAGTACCAGAAATATATTTTAAATATCATCTTGTGTTCGAGCCTGTAAGAAGTTTCAAGTTACAAGTGTTGTATGTAAATTTTCCAGTCTCTATAAATTTTTACACTAGTATTCACTGATAAATTTTGGTAAAAGAAGGTCAGATCTTTCATTTCCAGTTTCTAGTGCTGACAAGACATTTGATAGATCATATTTTAGTGCATTTGCACAACTAAGGTGGAAATCCTTAATGGCGACTCCCTGTTGATTTGATTTTGATAAGGACCAGTGTCTTAAAACTCTATCAAGTAATATTTGTTACTAATATTTGCAAAACTGGAAGGAAGAAGATCTTTCTTTGCTAGGGATCCTACTAGGACATTGTTTCCTGAGTTAGGAAAAGAAAAGTCAGAAGGAAGAAGATCCTGGAGAGTTGTGGGAGATCAGCAGTTAAGAAGAGAGATCCCCATTCATGAAAGTGACCAGCCTATCATTGAAGATTTTCATTCAAGTGCTTCTGAATCAAGTAGCCTCTATGTGGAATTGAATTCTCCAACTGGAGAAGGGCCTTCATTTGATTTTGAAAAGTTTGCTTCCCATTCTGCACCTATGTCTTTTCAGAAGTTGATAGGGATTTCCAAGAAGCAAGGCCTTTAGAGGGTATCCATTTTGAAAACTATACTCCTGTGTTTTAGAGACCCCCTACCCCTCATCAATTTGTTTCTCCCCCAAGATCACCTCCTCGAATCAATATGGCTCAGCCCCCACCCAGACCTCCATTTGTTGTAAACACCTTTGGACCTATAAATTTTGTGGGAATGACCTGGTTATCCAAATGTAGTGCCTCAAGATGTAAGGAACAAACTACCAAAGTTCCAGGGAAACAATGCTATAACTGGTGATCAGCATCTAAAGATTTTTCTCAATATGATGGAAGACTTTGAGATTGAACATGAAGATGTATACATCAAATTGTTTGTTCACACTTTAGAAGAGGATGCAAGGGACTGGTATAAAGCATTGCCAGATAACTCTATTGATTCTTGGACTGAGATGAACAATGCATTTAGATTGCAATATGGTGATAGGACTGACCCTAGGTTTCTTCTATCAGAATTTGAGAATATCAAGAAGAATCCTAATGAGTTAGTACATGATTTCAACACAAGGTTCAATAAGAATTTGAGAAGATTTCCTGTTAGGATAAGGCCATGTGATGAATCATGTTTGATAAAATACACAAATGCATTTGATAAAAAGGTTGCTTACTACTTGAGGGACAAAAACCCTACTAATTTGAGGCAAGCATTCACTATGGCGCTACAAATAGAGAATAATATCAAGGCAAATTGGAAAACCTCCTAAAAGGGATGGTGTGAAGTTAATTAACCCAGAAAAACCTCAGACAAGAAAGGTTGTTGATTTGGAAGAAGTTCTGAAGACTTTGGTAGGGGCTGTCAAAGAAATCTCCTACGAACTAGCTAGGCTGAGAAAGGAATTGGGTAGAGTTCACAAGGACAACACAAGCAACAAGGCCAAGACATATTTACAAATCATCAAAGATTTGATGACAGAGGCAAAGGACCTGTTGGATTTGGAAATAGGCAGCCCCATGGCAAGGAAAATAGAATGGTGCCTGATCCTTTGGCTGCTAGAGTTGATGTTGTGGAAGAAACAGAGGTCATTGATTGGTGTGACAAATGTTTCATGCCCCATGCTCCTTGTGAATAAGATCAGCAAGAAGAAGAAGAAGTTGATGATGATAATGATGATGATGTTTGCATGATGGGTTGCTCCACTAGCTCACAACAAGGGGCAACCTCAACTGAGGTGATAAGTGCTAGAACTGTTGCCACTTTTTGGGACTGCATTCATAGGGTACCTATTCTTCCTCTCTCTCATACTTTAGAAGTAGATACTATACAAGATTTTGAATTTCCCAATAATGACTTTGAATATTTAAGGGATTTAATGATAAAGAAGTATGATGGAGGAATCCCATCTGAGGAAGATAGACAGTTGTTGATGAATGTTGTTGTTGCTCAAGAGAAGGAATATAACACAAGAAGTAGGGTTGTCAAAGGGACAGGGCCTCAAGCCAAGCCAAAAGCTCCATTACTTTCAAACATTCCTAAAGAGGCTCCTAAGAAAGATGCATCTTCCAAAATCCCTGTTTCCAAACAAAAATCATACCCCTCCTCATGCTCAAGCTATCAAAAATCCTGTACCACCTAATGAGTGTGTTATCTTTCCTTCCAATACTGCCTTGCCAAACAATGTCCCATACGACATTGCCCAAGTTTTAAGCCAAATGAAAGTCTCTGTTCCAATTGTTGAGTTGCTTAGGATTCCTGAGCACAAAATAGAGCATTTGAATACTTGGGATTGAATGAAGAGAAGACTGCCTTAGGAAGAAATGTAAACATTGTGGAGAATCCTCCAGTCATTGAAGAGTTAGAGACACCACCAACATTGGAGGAACTAAGTGAACCACCTGAGGTCTATTTGGGGACATCCTTGGTGGACTCTCAGCTGAATGTGGATCCATTCTTCACCACTTTGATCATCAAGGATAGGTTGCTCCATAACTGTATGTTTGACTCAGGGGCATCATGCAATGTCATGCCTCTAGAAGTCATGAATGAGCTGAATATTAAGGTAACAACAGCATATGGAAAGTGCACTTACATGGACTCCAGAGAAGTTCCAGTAGTGGGATGTGTGAAGGGTTTGGTGGTGCAGCTTGTAGGTTACCCTAGGTAAAAATTTAAAACTTGATGGTGTCATTGTTGACTGCTCCAGCCAAGTGGGGTATGTTGCTGTCAAGAAAATGGGTTACAAGTGTTGGTGGAAGTGTTCAAATGGACATGTCTTATGCCACCATCCCAATTGAGGGAAGGCTTGTCAGGTTGTATGGAGAAAGAAAATGTTGCACCTTATTGAAGACCACAACAATGCATCCTATGAAGTATTGTACACAAATGTTGATTCTAGTAATTTTGTGGGATTTGCTGATGGAAAGGAGCACAAGATTGAAGAATGCAAGTGTCTTGAGCAAGGTAGGCTCTCCTTAGAATCTATTATTTGATGGAGCTTGCTCCAAATTTGGAAATGGAGTTGATGTTTTTTTTCTTTCTCCAGGTTAGGAAAAGTTTGTTTTTTCCTTCAAACTCAACTTTGAGTGCACTAACAACATTGCTGAGTATGAGGCACTATTGTTAGGTTTAAGAATTGCTTGGAAATATGGTGTCAAGGACATCATTGTCAAAGGAGACTCAGAATTAATTGTAAAACAAGTCAGAAAATTGTATGCCACAAAGAATCAGTGAATGAAATAGTATAAACATGCAGTTTGGGATCTTATTGAGATGTTTGATTCATTCAACATTGTGCATCATGATAGAAAGTTCAATGAGTTGGAAGAAAATCTTGCAGTGTTGGGGTCTCGGTTTGACAATTCTACTATGTCCCCTTATTGTGAATATGATGTCGAGGTATTGACAAGACCCTCTATCCCTGACAATATTAAACATTGGCAGGTTTTTGACGATGATGCTCAGATCCAGAGATTTATGTAGAACGGAGGAGAGTTTGTTGATCAAAACATTGATTGGGAGCCAATGGTATGTGTAACAGAGGGAAGGGAAACCTTGTTTGGCAAGGGCATCATCCAACTAAAGACCAATACCATTCCTAGAGGGCTGGTTGCTCTTGAATCAAATTTTGATAATGTTGATTGCATTATTAATAGGCATATGGCAGCCTCAAGGGATGTTGAGGAGCATGACCTTGGGACAAAGGAGAAGCTAAGGAAAATTTGGTTAGGTAGCAATCTTAGCAAAGAGGAAAAGCAATCATACATCCAATTGTTGAAGAAATACCAAGATTGCATGGCTTGGACCTATTCTGAGCTCAAAGCATACAGAGAGGACATGTTTCAACATGAGATTCCCTTAGAACCTAATGCAAAACCATTCAGGGAGAAATAGAGACCAATTAATCGACTCTTATCTATCAAAATGCAAGAAGAACTAAAGAAACTAAGAGATGGAGGGATTATTAGCCCACAAGGTATTCTTCTTGGGTTGCAAACCTAGTACCAGTAAGAAAGAAGAATGGTGACATCAGATTGTGTGTAGACTTCAGGAATCTGAACAAAGCTTCAATGAAGGACAACTATCCTTTACCAAACATGAAACACATGCTGCAGTTGGTGATTGGTTCTGAGTTTCTCTCTACCTTAAATGGTTTCTCTGGTTATAACCAGGTTGTGGTAAAGGAATCAGAAAGGATCAAGATAGTATTCACTACTCCTTGGGGAACATATGTGTATGTCAGGATGCCCTTTGGTCTGATGAATGCTGGAGCCACTTTTCAAAGAGCAATGGATGTTTCTTTTGCTGGTTACATTAATGAGTTTATTGTTGTTTACCAGGATGATGTGATATTCTTTTCTAGGAAGAGAAGTGACCACTTGTTGCACTTGGAGAAGATGTTGATAAGATGTAGAGAATATGGCATCTCACTCAATCCAAAGAAATGCCATTTTGGAGTGCAGAAGGAAAAGTTGTTTGGTCACATTGTGTCACAAGAAGGGGTGATGATTGATCCAGAAAGAGTAGAGGCCATTAAAAAGGTCCCAATTCCAAGAACCAAGAAAGGAATTCAGTCCTTCTTTGGGAAGATAAACTTCATTAGAAGATTTATATCAAACTTTGCTGAGTTGACCATTCCAATCACTTCCATGCTAAAGAAGGACCAGGTCATCAAATGGGAGGAGGTTGCCATCCAAGCTTTCAATGGAATCAAAGAGGCATTAAAGCATGCCCCTATTTTAGCAGCTCCAGACTATAAGAAGCCTTTCCAACTATTTTCCTTTGCTTCAGAAAACACTATTTCTTCTGTCCTACTGCAGAAGGATGATGAAGGGGCTAAGAGGCCAATTTCCTTTTTCAGTAAGGCTTGCAAGGGGATGAGCTAAGGTACACTATTATGGAGAAACAAGCATTTTCCTTGGTAAAAGCAACAAAGGTTTTTAGGCCTTATATTCTAAGTTCAAATGTTGTTGCTTATGTTCCCCATACCATGGTGAAGGACATCTTATTCAGAGATGGAGGTCTCAAGAAAAAGATGTAGATGGGTGAACAAGTTGCAAGAATATGACATGGATATCCAAACCACAAAGTTGGTGAGAGGTTTGGGCTTGGCTAAGCTTATGGCTGAGAGAAACTTAAAGACTATTGAGGTAAATGAGGTTGAAGAAGAAAGGGCAGGTGTTTTTGAAAAGTTGATGAGTTTTGAGTGGTACAAGGATGTGATTTTCTATCTCAGACATTTAAACTGCCCTGAGTATTTAAGTAAGAACCAGAAAAAATCCTCTTAAGTTGGCTTCCCTAGAAATATGTCATTACTGATTATGGGTTAGCTTGGAAAAACCCAGAGGGAGTCCTCTTAAGGTGCATTACTGAAGATGAAGCCCCCAAGATAATTGTTGATCTCCATGGAGGAGTTTGTGGGGGGCATTTTGCTGCAAGAGTCACAGCACACAAGATCCTGAGGGCTGGTTATTGGTGGCCAACTCTCTTCAAGGATACAACCTTGTTGGTTAGAAGATGTGAGAGTTGTCAGTGTTTCTCTGGAAGACTGAAAGCTTCAGGCTCCCTGCCTTTGCAGCTTGTATCAATTGAAGCCCCATTCAAGCAATGGGGAATGCATTTCATTAGTGAGATTTCAGACCCTTCAAGTTCTAGCCATAAATGGATTCTTGTAGCCACTGAATTACTTTACCAAATGGGTGGAGGAAATCCCCACCAAGAAGGAAACACACCAAATTGTCATGGATTTTGTGCTAAACCATATCATTTGCAGGTTTGGAAGTACTAGTCAAAATTGTAGCTGACATTGCCATGAGTTTTAGGGATAAAGCTTTGGTGGAAATGTGCTCAGAAGTATGGGATAAACTTGACATATGCCTCTAATTACAATCCCCAAGGAAATGGACAAGTTGAGTCCAGTAATAAAAACTTGCTGAAAATTATCAGAAGAACCTTGGAACTGAACAAGAGAAAATGGGGTGAACAGTTGAAGTTTGTTGTTTGGGCTGATAGGATCACTATTAAAAGAGCCACTGGAAAGAGTCCATTTGAGTTGGTGTATGGAACTCTAGGCCTTCCTGCCCCTTGCATATACAATTATCCTCATATCAGTTCATTCAACAACTGGAAGATCAAGAGGTAAGTCCTTATGATGCTCGCATTAACTAGATTGTTGAGCTTGATGAAGAGAGTAGGGCGTCCCACCAAAGGCACGTAAAGTTCATAGAAAAGTTTAAAGAAGTTATTTGACAAGAAGGTCACTCCCTGAGCTTTCAATATTGGAGATCTTGTGCTGTTGTGGGATAGCAGGCATGAAGACAAGGGTAAGGATGGAAAGTTTGACTCATTATGGATGGGCCCTTACTCCATTGATATTAGAATTGGTGAACATACCTTCTTCTTGAAGGATTTGGATGGTGAATTGCTCGAACTACCTGTTAATGGCAGGAATTTGAAGCATTTCTTGGATTGATTCCCTAGAATCAAGGTAAAAATATTTTGTACAGTGTATAGTCAGTTGTTTATTTCCTGTCTTTTGTGTTTTGGCTCGTTTTGGTCCTTAGTGACCTATTTTTTCTGGTTTCTCTATTAGTTTTTAGAGATGTCTTTGTTTCTCTACTTTGCGAGCTGAATCTATCACCCAATGGATATTTTTGGCACCTGGTCTACCTTTTTTCTTATGGTACTCACAGGGAGTGCTTATCCTTGAGTTATAGCTGATGTCTGGTGCTTAAAATAGTCTTGCCCCATTTATTCCATTGAAAATTTATCGATTTACAACCTCTGTCACTTTCTACTTTCCTCATGCTGTTATGCCTATTTAGTCTTCTGTTGCCATATTCAATCTAGTTCCTAGGGTCTTAGATCACTGTATGGATCTATAGTTAACTCCTGTGTTTCTTTTTTACTCTAGAAAAAGGTCTGTAATTTGGAGTCTCTCATTCTCTGTTCATCTCAAAAAATCAGCGATCTCCCATTATTTCCATTTTCCATAGTCGATGATCTTGTTGTCCTTGTCGTTTTTCCCCTAAATACTTAATAGAAAAATGAATGGATGTAGTCTCAGAAGAACATATTTGAGCCTTGTAAAATTTCTAAAAAAAATTTCTCCTTGAAGAAAATTTCATCTCTGGGCTCAAAAGGTCATTTTTCTATATTTTACAGTTTGACAGGTGTTTCACCCGGTCAAATTTGCATCCTTGGCATCGACAGGGAACGTGGCCTCTTTTGGTTAGACGTGGTTCAACAAGATACTTCAAAAATATTTATGATTCAGCCTCGACTTCAAAATATTTCCCACGTGGAGGAATGACACTCATTTGAAGATGTAACTTTTTGATTTGGCCCTGGAGTGGTAATAGGAGGACACGTGGAATATTTTGTAGCTTTTCCTTATCTAAGATAAATGTTTATACAGCTTGATACAGTTCGACGTGGGACAAAGACATGTGAAGGCTTCCGCCGGGTCTTCCCATACATAGTATTTTTTCAAAAGGGTTTTGGGAGGTCTAGAGATAGATGGAGGAACTGACACATGTTTGGGGACCGGCCCTTGAGTTCCATTTTAAAGAAGCGCTAGGAGGACACTTTGAGGCCTCCGACACACTTTGCATTTTTCTTGGACTTTTCAATGGCCAAATGATATTACCGTAGACTCTTGACACATGGTTTCTTCCTCTGAAGTTTCAAGCATTCAAACAAATTTTTCTGGGTCAGGATACGTGGCGAGCCTATACTCTTTCAAGTTCTCTAAAATTTTTGGGGACCATCTCAAGGTGCGCCATTATGATGCATGGCAGTTTCAAAAGTCAAAAGGGGCGGGGAAGCGGATCATCGGGGGTAACTTAGAATTTTCACCTCTTTTTCTCAAAAGGGTTAAAATATCAAAAATGGCCCGCAAGCCCAACAAAAGAAAAAGTAAAATTTTATTTCAAGTCAAAGGGGTGGGGAGGCAGACCATCGGGGGCAACTTGGAAATTTTTCCTCTTATATCCGAATGACTAAAATCATCAAAATAACATGTGGGCCTGATGGAAAAAGGTCAAAGCTTGCTTTACTCAACGATGGAGGTGCGGACCTTCGGAGGAAAAGTGAGAAAGTTTCCCTTTGTGGGAAAAGGAATTAAAGGCATAAAAGGAAGCGAGGTTCTGCTGGGACCCACATTAGAAACTTGAAGTGGAAGGGCGGAGCTGTGGGGGAAATTTGGAAAAATTTCCTTTTTTCCAAAAAAGGGTCAAATGGAAGATTTTTTCCGCGTTTCCTTTGGGACCCACCTTAGGACATGTGTCAGGCCCATTTTTTAGAAGTAGAAGTGTGGAGCAAAATGTGAAATTTTTATATTTTTTCAAAATGTCATAAAAAGTCAAAAGGAATCCCCCAAGCCTATTTTTGAATCTTCCACGTGGACGGCAATAATTTAAAGTAAAGATCAACGGCATCTATGTGTCTAAATCTGATTTTCCTCCACATTTTTTCTATAAAGCTCCTGGAAGTGCGAGTCTTCATGATTTCTTATTATTTTCTACACACCAAACAAAGGGACTAGTTAATTCTGATATCTAAGTTTGGTGGGAGACATATGGAGACGTCTTTCACCATTAAAATTGTAACACCTTGATTTTTGTAAGTTATCATGGTAATTACTTTTCATAATGTTGTAACTGCTGAAATGAAGATAAACATGTTAAGATATATCTTTGATCTTAGAGGAATGTGTTGCTGATCTGGACCCTTGTTTGCTGTAACTTGATACTTGGGATAGAAGTTATTATTGCTTGTGTGATTGCTAATGAGACAACAGACTTGTCGTATGCTTGATGAACTCTATTTGCTGATTGACAGCACACCCTGAATCAATTCCATTGATCCAAGGTATGCTGTGGCCTTCTTATGATCGCTTGTCGATTTACTTTTAAACCAGATTGAAGGTTGATATAAATGTTGCAGCATTTGATTTCTAATATGAATATCTGGTACGTAGATGCCAACGAAAAAGGTTCGATTCTCGAACCACACACCGTTGTAACACTAGACTGCTTAAGGCGATAAGGGCCTAGATGCAAGTGGTAAAGGTATGTGGAACTTAGGACTAAATGTCCTGCTTAATGTTGAATATGACTATCAGGTGGAAAGACTTGATATGGAAACTAGTTAATTAAATATTAGGGGATTAAACCCTAACCTACCCCTTATACCCTAACTAATATCCTATATGGATTTTAGATTTCATAAGGGAGAAAATAGATATAAATTCCATTAACATATGAACTAGGCGAATGACCTAGATATGGACTATTAAAATCCTAAACTAATCCTAACCTAAGAAAGGGGATGCATGGACCCATGTGGAAGGAAAGGATAAAGGGGAGGGAAGGTTGGAAATTTATTAGGACAATGAATGGCGTCCTTACAAGTTGCAGTGCCAAGTTTGGCGGTAACATGGGGAAAGTTGGAGGCATCCAAATAATTGTGAAACTTAACCATGATTGCATGCAAAAATTTGAAATTAGAAATTTGCCAACTTGAGTCGGCGGTGGCGTGAGGAAAAAGGAAAAAGGAATGCATTCAATGCATTCAATGGCATTGATCTTAGTGACCAGCTCGCCTCGGAAAGAGGACAGAGGAAAAAAAAAAAATTTTTTTCATTATTGTGTGCAATCAGATTTTAGTTGCTCTGCATTTTGTTCTTCCATGGTTCTGTCGAACCTGCTGTTATTTTTGGTTATTATCTCTGTTCTTGGAGAAGCTAGGCTATTTTTGGAGCCTGTGGAAGTTAGGGGACTGTTTGGAAAGATTTACTGCTATCACCGTAGAGAACAATAGCTCCTGTGGGCACGGTTTTCTTTAATTCACAAGAAAAATTAACAAGCATGTTAAGCCCTTCTCCTTAAACCGCTTGCTTTTGTTTAATCGTCTCATTAAAACAACCCTGATCTTATGATGGGGGTTTTGGTTATTTGATTTGGCTGTTATGCTGAGATGATTTTGAGATTGAGTCATTTTCTTTTGTTGTATGCGGTTTGAGCATTCTTTACATAATGATTGAGTTGAATATACTGCCCATGCTGAGTGGATTCATTTCGACAGTATTAGGGATTCATTCTTTATTTTATGAGTTTGTGCTTATGAATAATTTAGCTGTGCGTGTAGCAATTCTGAGTTCTGTGCATCCTTGTGAAAATAAGAGGATGAGATGATTTTTTTGTATGTCTAGTTGAACAGTCATTATATGGGTGAATACGACTTGAGTATTCTTGTGTGTTTTGAAGAAAATGAGTGTTTTTCTTACTACAACTATTAAGGAACTAGTTTCTCTTTTGTTGTTGGAAATTTGAAGCTAATGGTAAGTTGATTTTATTGTGTATTATGGATTTGGTCTTATGTAAACAATACTGATAAGGAGATTGTTTTTCTGAATGTTGTACGTGAATGGTTTTTGTAGAACCGTGAGAATAATAGATGGAACTATTGGATGAGTTATTTTCTTGAGAGTATACAGCGCATAGAATATAAATACTTGGAATAGTGGGCTTACTTCATCATTTTACTCTCACTTCCTTTTTAAAACGATTAAAAAGCATCCGTGTTTGGTTGAATTCCATGAAATACTTTGTTTAAAAGAATTAATTCTTGATTTTGGAACTGAGTATCTGGATATTTACCAGATAGATTAGAGTTCACTATTTTAGTCTTCTTTGGATTGGATGATGAATTATTTGCATAAATATGTGAATGTTTACCTATACGAACTGCCCTTTAGATTTCTTGTTGTTTCATCAAGGTTGAAATGAAGTGGAATTCTTACTTTGAATGTTTGTAAAGCGATTCTTTTTTTATTATTAGGAAGCTCATAATTTTGTAGCTGGTTGTACATTCATGTTGTTTAGGTCTAGCTGAAATGCTGGTTTTGAGGAAACGATAGCTGATAAAACTAGATGTGCATTCTTGCTTGTCTATATCTAGACGTGAATGTCTGTAGAGTGAAATGTTTAAAGGGAAATGATTGTGTTTATAGGTTCTTTTGGTACTAATGTTTATAGACCAGTTGTAATGAACTCTGGTCAATTTTTTGGAAAGGTAATAGTAGTTTTCAATTACTGAATATACTACTATGAATGAATTATACTATTGGAGTATGTCTGCTCTAAATAAGAGGTATTTGGATAGACAGTAAGAAGAGGTGATATGATCTTTCTCCCTTTTATTCGATTATTGATTTTCGTTCATTTCTCTTCGGACTGTTATCATTGATTGATATCACGTTTGAATTAAAATTTCTAGTACAGTTATGAGGAAAGGAAAGAGATTGTGAATGGATAATTGAATTAATGATCATTTTCTCTCATACAGTTGGAAATCTATAATTTTTATGGAACAAATTTCGTACTGCTTGGGTTAAGAATTTGTATTTAAATTGTTGTTTACTTTTCTCTTCAGCGTTTGATTGTTTGAGATTAGACAAGTTATATGAAAGGAAAGGAAAATGGTTCTGCTGGAAGTTTTATTTAAAATCTAATTGTGAATCTTCCTCTAACTAATGTAGGGGAAAGGAATTGATAACATTATGTTAGAACAGCAGTTGCATAATTATATTTTTAGTTCTTACGGATGTTTATAATCTGGAAATGTTTGAAGGAAATTACTTTTTGATATAAGTATTCAGAAAGAGGACAGTAATCCTTTGACCGATTGGGATGGTAATTAGATGATTAAGTTGATATGATGTTCATCCTTTTTGGTATTTAATTCTAGAATGATGTTCATATTAACGTTTCATAAAAGCAGGGTTCTTTTATTGAGACAGTTAATTAAAAGCACCTCATTTTAAAGACAAGTGCTTAATATGCTCAGTTCAATGAACTGACCCGTGCAAGTAATTTTGCAGATGAAACTTGATTACAAACGAAGACATGGTTTTTTTCTGATACTTCTTTTGATTAACTGAAGATGGTTTGTATTGATATCTATTACTCCTCTATGAGGAAATGAGAAAGGAAGAAATTACATTCTTCTATCTTTATGAGTTGTAATGTTGTTTAATATAAACAAGTCCAGTCGTTTGGACTGGTAAATGTATAGATTGTAAATCTGATGGATGAATACAAGTAAAAGTGTGATATTTTCAATAACTGTATCAGTTTGATATTGTTGAATAAGTTTGAGAATATAACATTATTCCTTAACTTGGAATTATTCAAATGTTAATGGATGAATTTAAAAGGAAATAACATCTATTCTTTACTTCAATAGCAACTTTTACGTTGAAATGTGCAATTAGTTCATACTTGGGTTAAGATGAATTTTGAATTGACATTAAAAATATTTAGATAAACACAAAATCCTAATTGGAATGTATTCAAGATTAGTTCAAAAGCTAAGGGATATCAAATAACGTAGGGGCAGCCAAACCTTGTATTCGGACTCCGTTAATAGCCTCAAATGTTTAAATTCAGAAAATAAAGATATGGGAAATCATATCTATTGTTAACAGACCTTAACTAAGTAAGGTTAAGGAGGATAAATGAATAAATTCATTTAGAATTAGACCTCATTTAAATGGCGTCTAATAAGATGGAATTCTGAATTTGTTTACAGTTGTGGAAAAACTTGGTTAAGTTTAATAGGTTAAACTTATTAGGTTTATCGATAATGGACTGATTAGTCTGAAGATTAAGAAAAGAACCAAGAATAGAATATGCAACCCTTCGGTATGAAGGAGGATATGCGTATTAAGCTAGAAGACAGATTAAGTCTCTCTTAGCTGCATACAACTGTAACGAGAACGAGGTTTAAGGATTAGCATGGCTGCTGAAGGTAGAACTTAAATATTAAGATTACAACCAAATCACACTTGAGCTGGATGTGTACTCTCGATGAGAGGATTCCGTAGAACATTGACATACGCCAGCTACAATATGGTGTCTTCATGAAGGTGGGACCTTCATGATGACACAATGTTATAGTTGACATATTACAATGCCCTCTCGAATTAATTCATCAAGTTTACATAAGCTGAATACTAAGTTATTGGCTGGGGATAGGAATGTGATCACGTATACGGAGTGACTCCGGAAGACTAAAGGTAACTAGACACATGGATTCATCTAGGGACGGCATCGTATGTTTGCGTATCTTTAGTTACCATGAGTAACTTCCTATACTCGTTCATATTGCTAGTTGGGGATTAGAGCTTGACCTTAAACGGAAGGACTGGAAGAGACCAGGAAAGACCATTCTAGATAATAGATGAAGTGAGGTGAAGGACGTATTCCAATGATATGTACCACATCTAGGAATATGATCATGCAAAGCATGTGAAAATATTTTTCCAAAGTATCGCAAGTGCTGGTTGCATTGTCCTAATCACCTAGTTTAAGATGCAGGATGTCAGATGAATATCAGTAATAGATATTCAGATAGGTTTCTTAAATGGATCACTTCGATAACTAGAAACGGTAAGAGAACCATGTATATTAATTATACAATGCACAAATTAACATAAAGGATTGGTAAGTCACCGAGTCATGAAATGAGAGATCGATGAAACTCCGAGCCATAAAATGGGAGATCGGTAGTTCTTCAAGTCATTCACAATAGCATATGGTAACTGTTATATGATTGAATGACATTGAATGTGTGTTCCATATTGCAAGTATGTGAACAGAGAACATTGGTTTTAAAAGGAAATTGTGTGATCCAAACTGCATTAGTTGGACAGAGAACAATTATTAAAACTTGAATGTGTGTTTGAATTATATAATTCATAACAGGGAACGTTGTATATAAAAAAAAAATTCCCTTGTTCTAGTATCTTAAAATGGGGATGTTACATCTTGGTATCAGAGCTGAAGGTTGCAGCTCTTGGACCTAATGAGTCCACAATTTAATAAGGTTTACATTTTCTTATTGAATAGAAAATGGTCAGAACAAGAAGAAATGCTGCGAACAACCCGTTACCGGGTGGAGAAGCAGCTACTTCTCAAAAGCTGGATGAAATCCTTGCTGCCCTACTAGACACGAGAGATCGTTTGACTGTTTTGGAACATAAGTCAATGGATAGTGAAGAGGAGGAAGAATAAGATGATATAAATGATCAGCCACCTCCTGTGGACAACACCAATGGAGGGAATTCGGGTGTTGATAATAGTAATGTGAATGCTCCTAATCATATTGGAACTAAAAGGGAAAGATTAGTAGATGAACTTACAAATGACATAAAGAGAATAAGTCCTCCAAAGTTTGATGGAACAACCCTTGGGGACGGAGCTGAGAATTGGCTCAGTGAAATAGAGAAGTGCTTTGCAATAAGAAACTTCTCCGAGGAGACCAAAGTGATATGGGGAGCATATCAGCTTTCTCATGAAGCATCATCATGGTGGGACAACCATAAGGTTGAGTTGAATATTGTCGAATCAGACATAGCTTGGGATCAATTTAATGGTTACTTTAGGTAATGGTGGCTTCCTCAACTCTATTTTGATAGGAAAATGACTGAATTTTAGAACTGGTCGCAAGGAAGGCTGACGATGACAGAATACTGGGAATGGTTTACTAAACTCCTTAAGTATGTGCCGCAGTATCAAGCTGACGAGAAGTTTAGAATACGAAAGTTCATAATGGGACTAAATCCTATCATTGGTGGCGAAGTGGATATCCACGGTCTAACCACCATGGAAGGAGTTGTCAAAAAGGCAATAAGACAGGAACAGAAATTGAGAGCAATTTTTGCTCATAGGGAAGAGATAAGGAAGAAGATTCCCAATTCTTCTTCATCTCTTGCACCCAAAAGGGGGCCTTGGAAAAGGTTTGGTGTGAAATTTTTTTTTTTGTAGATAACAACAAGAAATCTGTAATGAACAAACCTGCAAATAGTGTGCGGAGCAGCTTCGCAAAAGTTAGTGGCAATGGACAAAAGTCCTATGGGAGCCAGAATGATAACTTCAAAGCTGGTAACAAATTTGAGCCTAGGAAAGGGCCAGTTGGAGGATGCTTCAACTATGGAAAGGACCATTACGTGAGTCACTGTCCTATGAAAAAGGATGATTGCGATCAGTAGCATAGGATACACGCTGCGGTGGCTAACAGACAAGCTGAAAAGCAAGTTACGCCTATAGAAGTTATGGGTAAGTTATTCGGTACACCTGTAGTCATACTTTTTGATACTGGAGCCACTTAATGCTTTATTTCTACTAAACTTGTAATGAAATTAAAAATAAAGGCTGAAAAAATGGATAAGACATGGACAGTGCATTATGGGAATAATGTTGTCCATACAGTCGAAATGTGCCTTTTTGGGGCAATTCTTGACTTGCCCAGTTTCTCCACCGAAGTTGACCTATATGTCACTCCTTTAGGATCATATGATATCATTATTGGAGTTAACTGGTTGGCAAAACATAAGGCAAAGTTCGACTGTTATGAAAAACAAATTTGTTGTTTTGACGACCTGCAGAAAGCAGCAGTCATTCAAGGTGTAAAGCGTGAAGTTGCAGTTAGAAAACTAACAGCTATGCAACTAAAAAGGGCTAAAAATAGAGGCTGCACCTTGTATGTAGTAAAAATGACAGAAAATGCTGAGGAGGATAATGATTTCATGGAAAGATATCCATTATTAAGGGATTTCAGTGATGTATTTCTAGAGGAATTACCAGGTATTCCACCCAAACGAGAGTTTGACTTTGCAATAGAAATCAAGCCAGGAACTGAACCCATATCTAAGGCACCTTATAGAATGACCACCCTCGAGTTGGTAGAGTTAAAGGCTCAATTACAGGAACTTTTGACTAAGGGGGTGATAAGACCAAGCGTCTCACCATGGGGAGCACCAGTAATTTTTGTAAAGAAAAAGGATGGCACATTGAGACTGTGCATTGATTATAGAATGTTGAATAAGGCAACTATTAAGAATCAATACCCACTTCCTAGGATTGATGATCTGTTTGACCAAATGCGTGGAGCATCAATCTATTCAAAAATAGATCTTCGATCTGAGTATCATCAACTGAGAATAAAAGAAGAAGATATTCATAAAACAACTTTTAGAACAAGGTACGGGCATTATGAATTCAAGGTGTTACCTTTTGGGTTGACAAATGCACCTGTTGCCTTCATGAATCTAATGAACAATATTTTTCAAGAATACCTAGACAAGTTTGTGCTTGTATTCTTAGACGACATTCTTATATACTCTAAAAATGTCGAAGAGCACCAAGAACATTTAAGGGTAGTGTTGGAAGTTTTAAGAAAGAGGAAGTTGTATGGTAAACTGTCTAAATGTTCCTTTTATGATGCAGAGGTGCATTATTTAGGACACGTTATAAGCAAGAACAAAATAGTTTTAGACCCTTCAAAGATCGCAGCTATAACCGAGTGGCCTACGCCTAAGAATGTGCATGAAGTAAGAAGCTTCATGGGATTAGTAGGATATTATAGAAAGTTTGTTAAGGATTTTTCAAAAATTGCTGCCCCAATCACTTCACTGCAAAAGAAGGATAAGAAATTTGTCTGGACTGACAAATGTGAATCTGCCTTTAAAAATTTAAAGGACAGTTAACTACAACACCTATTTTAACTGTACCAGATCCAAATGGAAATTTTATGGTTGTAACAGATGCATCGAGAGAAGGCCTTGGAGGTATTTTGTTACATAATGACCATGTTATAGCTTATGAAAGCAGAAAGCTTAAGTTACATGAACAAAATTATGCTCCACACAACCTAGAGCTCGCTGCCATTGTACATGCACTTCAAATGTGGAGGCATTACCTTTTAGGAAAACCTTTTGAGTTAAAAACTGATCATCTGGGGTTGAAGTATATTTTTACTCAGCCAAATTTGAATGCAAGACAACGAAGATGGTTAGAATTTTTTTCTTAGTATGATCTTGATATAAGCTACATCAAAGGCAAGGAAAATAGAGTGCCAGATGCTCTGAGTCGAAGGAAGCACATCTCTGCTCTTATAATGTTAAGAACTCAGTTTAAGGATGAGCTGAAAGATGCCTTGGAATCATATCCTTATTTCCAGCAAGTTAAAACAACACTTGCAGCAGATCCAAAGGATGTGAAGTATAAAGGATTTCGCTTTGATAGTGAAGGAATTTTGAGATTCAAAAATAGGGTCTATATACCCTTGGAAAATGATTTAAGAAGGAAACTGTTGACTGAATTTCATAATTCACCTTTTTATGGACACCCTGGCATTACGAAAATGCTTACTAATCTTAAGAAGCAATACTTCTAGAAGGGAATGAAAAAGGATGTGGTGGAATTTGTAACACACTGCTTGGAATGTCAGCGTGTTAAGGTGGAACATATGCATCTCACTAGATTATTGTATCCCCACAGCATTCCACAGTACAAATGGCAAGTGATAATGATGGATTTTGTTCAAGGATTGCCTATGTCAAGGAACAAGCATGATATCATCTTGGTTTTCGTCGACAAATTAACCAAAGTGGCACACTTCATTGCTGGTGATTTGAAAGATGATGCACCAGTGTTAGCAAGAAGATTTGTACATGAAATTTTCAGATTGCATGGAATACCCAAATTGATCATATCGGACAGAGATCTGAGGATGACATCAAGGTTTTGGCAAACGCTTAATGCGGCCTTGGGAACTAAATTAAAATTTAGCTCTGCATATCATCCAGAGACGGATGGACAGACCGAGAGATTCAATCAAGTTTTAGAGCACATGTTAAGAATGTATTGCATGGACCAACATTATAAATGGGAGGAATACCTTCTGCTGGTTGAATTTGCCTAAAATAATACATACCACGCCCCTTTAAAAATGGCACCCTTTGAAGCATTGTACAGAAGAAAATGCAGAACCCCTATTAGCTAGGAAAACGTAGAGGACAGAGAGGTAATTGGGCCATAAATCCTCAAGGAAATGGAACAACAAATCAAAATGATTTGGGTAACATCTAAAGGAGGCTGCTAATAGGTAGAAGAGTTATGCAGACTTAAAGCGGGTTGATAGGAATTATAAACTTGGTGAGAAGGTATTTCTTCGGGGTTAATCCAAAAAAGAGCTCAATAAATTTTGGCAAGGCTACCAAGTTATCACCACGTTATGTGGGACCTTTTGAAATTGTTGAAATAATCAACCCTATAGCTTATCGTCTAGCATTACCTCCTGCTTTATCACAAATGCATGATGTTTTTCATATTTATTTTCTTAAGAAATACATAACAGATTTATCACATGTGCTGAATTGGAATTCCTTACAGGTCCAAGACCCAGGAATAATCGTGATTAAGCCCATTCGAATGCTGGGAACTCGCTAGTTTGCTTAAGAAATCATGAAGTGAATCAATGTAAGGTCCAGTGGGACCAATTTAGTGAAGAAAGTGCAACTTGGGAAAATATCGAAGAAATGAGATATGCTTTTCCATACTTGTTTGATTGAAATTGAAATTTGAAAAACTGATAATTCTACCAAATTTAGACAATTATTGGTTTATTTTACAGTTATCTTAAAACATTGTTTTAAAGAGTGAATCTGTTTTTGGTATGAACTTATGAATGGAAGGATAGTAACTGAATTTTGTCCTAGAAACTCCTTGAATTGGTTAATTTGATCATCGGAACGATGATTCTTTAAGAAGGAAAGAATGTAACACCTTGATTTTTGTAAGTTATCATGGTAATTAATTTTCATAATGTTGTAACTACTGAAATGAAGATAAATATGTTAAGACACATCTTTTGATCTTAGAGGAATGTGTTGCTAATCTGGACCCTTGTTTGCTGTAGTTACTTCCCAAAACTCAGAATGATCATTATTGCTTATGTGAATCCTAAGGCCAAATCCCATAAAACTTGTACCCTGAGTTCTCCTTAAAATAAACTTCAAATTGATCCATATATCATTTTCTAGAATTGCAGAATACACCATTCACATCAATTCCATTGTGCAACCATAAGTTATTTTTGGCATTTCCTATGATCGCTTCCCATGATATACTTCATGAAAATTAGAGCATTTATTCCTCTTAGAAAAATATTTAAAATGGATGCAATTCTCTCATGTGATTTGACTGGTATTTATCTCATGGTGATCGTAGATGCCAAGGTTGTAGTTAAAAGGTTCCATTCTCTTTCCAGCACAACTGAAAATCGTTGTTACTTTTTGGACCGCTTGACTCAACAAGCCTGGATTGGCACTGGAAATTGAACAATAAAGTGGATTTTTTTTGAGATATTGAAGATGATTGCTTTCAGGCGGATATTCTTGATATGGAAACTAGTTAATTAAATATTAGGGGATTAAACCCTAACCTCACCCCTAAGTTTTATCTTATACCCTAAATACTATCCTATATGGATTTTAGATTTCATAAGGGAGAAAATAGCATATAAATTCCATTAACCTATGAACTAGGCGAATGACCTAGATATGGACTATTAAAATACTATTTACTAATCCTAACCTAAGGAAGGGGACGCATGGACCCATGTGGATGGAAAGGATAAGGGGAGGCTTCTAGGTATGAAATTTATTAGGACAATGTAATCAATGTCCTTACAAGTTTTAGCGCCAATTTTGGCGACATAACATGGAAGTAAAGTTGGAGGTGTCCAACTAGTTGTGAAACTGAGTCATTTCTTGATTTCATATCACAAAGAGGAAGTGTTTCCATTCACAGTATTATTATGTTTTCACCAAGGATTATCATAAATATTTGATACTATCAAATCCAAGAGATCTCATGGTGCATGCTTCGTGATGATTACATGATAATCATTTTAGAGGAAAAAGGAAATTTGTTTGTTATTGTGTGCAATCAGATTTTAGTTGCTCCGTTAATAGCCTCAAATTTGTTTGTTATTGTGTGCAATCAGATTTTAGTTTCTCCGTTAATAGCCAAACCTTGTATTTGGACTCCGTTAATAGCCTCGAATGTTTAAATTCAGAAAATAAAGATATGAGAAATCATATCTATTGTTAACAGACCTTAGCTAAGTAAGGTTAAGGAGGATAAATGAATAAATTCATTTAGAATTAGACCTCATTTAAATGGCATCTAATAAGATGGAATTCTGAATTTGTTTACAGTTGTGGAAAAACTTGGTTAAGTTTAATAGGTTAAACTTATTAGTTTTATCGATAATGGACTGATTAGTCCGAAGATTAAGAAAAGAACCAAGAATAGAATATGCAACCCTTCGATATGAAGGAGGAGATGCGTATTAAGCTAGAAGACAAATTAAGTCTCTCTTAGCTACATACAACTGTAACGAGAACGAGGTTTAAGGATTAGCATGGCTGCTGAAAGTTGATCTTAAATACTAAGATTATAACCAAATCACAATTGAGCTGGATGTGTACCCTCGATGAGAGGATTCCGTAGGACATTGACATACACCAGCTACAATATAGTGTCTTCATGAAGGCGGGGCCTTCATGACGACACAATGTTATAGCTGACATATTACAATTCCCTCCCGAATTAAATCATCAAGTTTACATAAGCTGGATACTAAGTTCTTAGATGGGGATAGGAATGTGATCACGCATACAAAGTGACTCCGGAGGACTAAAGGTAACTAGACACACGGAGTCGTCTAGGGACGACATCGTATGTCTGTGTATCTTTAGTTACCATGAGTAACTTTTTATGCTCATTCATATTGCTAATTGGGGTTAGAGCTTGACCTTAAACGGAAGGACTAGAAGAGACTAGGAAAGACCATTCTAGATAACAGACGAAGTGAGGTGAAGGATGTATTCCAATGATGTGTACCACATCCAGGAATATGATCATGCAAAGCATGTGAAAATCTTTGGCCAAAGTATCGCAAGTGCTGGTTTTATTGTCCTAATCACCTAGTTTAAGATGTAGGATGTCAGATGAATATCAGTAACAGATATTCAGATAGGCTTCTTAAATGGATCACTTCGATAACCGGAAATGGTAAGAGAACACTGTATATTCATTATACAATGCATGAATTAACATGAAGGATCAGTAAGTCACCGAGTCATGAAATGAGAGATCGCTGAAACTCCGAGCCATAAAATGGGATATCGTTAGTTCTTCGAGTCATTTACAACAGTATATGGTATTTGTTATATTATTGAATGGCACTGAATGTGTGTTCCATATTGTAAAATATGTGAACAGAGAACATTGGTTTTAAAAGGAAATTGTGTGATCCAAACTGCATTAGTTGGACAGAGAACAATTATTAAAACTTGAACATGTGTTTGAAATATATGATTCATAATAGGAAACGTTGTATAAAAAAAAATTCCCTTGTTCTAGTGTCTTAAAATGGGGATGTTACAAAAATGGTCTGACTATCGAGCTTGATCTGATTTTCCATTTTTCTTCTCCCAAGCACGCAAGGAGCCATATTTGACATATTAGGGGTGGAAGTAGTTGGTGAATGGAAGGAAGTGCGAATTTCCAGAGGAAGGAGTTGAATGTGGGAGTTATTCGAAGAGATTTTCCCCTGAGCACCTAGTAACTTTTTACAGATTTGATTTTGGGAATTGCGATCGTGATCATGGCGAGGATTGGTAGCACTCAATGTCTGGGTTTTTTGGGGGTAAAAGGGTCTGTTTTAAATGTTATAAATGGCACGAATTCATCGTGCAAATGGTTGGAATGTTAAGGATCGGGACTAAGTTTTCTAATAGAAAAAATATTGATAGAGCCCATCATTTTTGAAAAGCCATTTGAGAAGCTTGTATATCTATTTTGTATTGAATCTAATCAATGTCAAGGTGGTTGCAAGTGTACAGCCATTGAAAAGCTGAGACTGTTCTAGAAACTTTCCCCTACTGATAGATTTAATCAAATTTGAGCTATCCTATGTTGTCTTGAGAAAAATGTGTTTGTTTTATTTTTGAATGCATGTGAGTAGCTTTTCTTGTTTCTGTTGCAATCTTGTATTAAAATCTGATCCAATCATGCAAGCCTCAATCCTTGTGATAGTTTAGTGGCATATGCAATTTCATTTCTCAGAATATCTTTCATCTGGGATTAGAATAAACGATTTAAAATCACTTTTCTTTCATCTATTGACAGGGATTGTTTGTAAGCCTTTGGATGTACCTTAGGCGTGATTTGGCTTAGATATTGATGATTTTTTGGGTTTTCTAACTTGAGCCTTCATGATAGAATCTCAAATATTGTGTGAAAAAGTGCTAATATGGGCCTCCACTGAAGCACATATTCTGGTTGAAGAAACACTTTAGCTGTTATGTGGCATTCTGTTGGTTTAACCTTCCATTTTGTAAGATTTCTCAGGGATCTGGCGAGTCAAGTTCATCTTGTTCCACCTCCCACCAAAAAAATTATTCAAAAACAAAAAATCCTACCCATACTACCCCTGTTTGTTATATGTGTATGCCAATGCATAAATCCCCATCACCAAAACATGCAGAAACAATCAGGATCCCAAATTTCTTTAGTAACCTTTGCCTTCTTGTGAAAATATCTCCATAATATGGAAGTGAAAACTCGTGAGAGTCAGATTTGGTGCGTTGATCATATTTTCCCTAAGGTCTTTTCTATAAAATTCAAGCAAAAGAAGGATTTACCAGTATTCTTCAAATACCAGAGGTTACAAAATAGGTTCTCTTACCTTGGTTGAAAGGCACAACCTAAAATAGTTAGGATCAGATCACATCCTTTTGCTGCCCACTCCTCTCAGAGCCTGAGTGCTAACAAGTCAGATAGATTGCTTCCTCAGCTACAAAATTGTAGATTGAGAAACAGGGACGGAAGCCTGTGTATATTTTATTAATCTAAATCAAGTAAAAAAGTACAGAGGATGGGCTGCAATATTTATAGATATTGCACAGCCAAATACATCCGGGAAAATGAGTTGCACAGGTGTAACCAAAAACCAGAATAAACAAGCTTCCAAATCACCCGGGAAGCAACAATTACATAAAAAAAAATATATTGTTTAAAACAATATAACAATGTGCATACAGACAAATATGGTTGATTAACCATGTAACAATATAACCATTTATTATTTAATTAATAAAATTAATTAAATAACCTAACTATGCATAATTAATATTTAGGATAATAAAATTTATCCTAACATTCCCCCCCTTAATTGTGCATTGTCTGAAGAGATGAGGAGAGAAATGCTCTGAACAACTCAAACTTATCACGTGCAAGTGACTTTGTGAAAATATCTGCTCGTTGTTCAGCCATTGGACAAAACTGAAGCTGGATGTTGTGTTTCAACACATGTTCACGTATGAAATGAACCTGAACTTCAATGTGCTTTGTTCTCTCATGAAAAATTGGATTGCGAATGAGTTTGAGAACACCTTCATTGTCAACATACATGGTGGTCGGTTTGTCCTGTGGTATTCCAAGTCCTTCTAGTATGCGACGTAGCAAAATCACTTCACAGACAGCTTCTCCTACAGAACGATACTCGGCTTCTATGGAAGAGCGAGAAACAAAGTGTTGTTTCTTACTTCCCCATGATATTGGTCCAGATCCCATAAAGAATACAAATCCAGAAGTGGATTTTCTATCATCAATGTTACCTGCATGATCTGAATCCGAATATCCAGTCAAGAAGAAGTTTTCATTCTTCTTGTATTCTAGACCAAGATCCACTGATCCTTTGAGATATCTCAAAATGCGCTTTGCTGCTTTCCAATGACAAATTTTGGGTTCCTGCATGAACTTGGATAGATAGCTTACTGCAAAGCTGATATCTGGTCTAGTGTAGGTCAGGTAAATGAGACTCCCAATCAGCTACCGATAGAGAGTGGCACTTACCTCAGGAGATGGATCTGAACGAGATAACTGTAATCTGTTCTCCATAGGTGTAGCAATTGGTGTGAAATCCATCATCCTAAACTTCTCGAGCGTTGTCTTGGTATATTTCATCTGAGAAACAAAGATGTGATTCTCTTTCTGCCATACTTCCAGTCCAAGACAGTAGTGCATAAGCCCGAGATCTGTCATGTCGAATGATCACTTAAGATCTTTCTTTGTTTCATCAATCATCTTCACTGAACTGCCAGTGATGACTAGATCATCGACATAAACTACAACAATCACCATCTCCACCCCTTGCTTTTTGAGGTAGAGATTGGGATCGTATGGATTTCTGACGAATCCATGTTGTACGAGATGCTCATCAATCTTGATGTACCATGCCCGGGGTGCCTGTTTGAGGCCATACAAAGATTTCCTGAGTCTGCATACCTTTTCTTCTTGACCAGGTACAACATATCCCTCAGGTTGAGTCATGTAGACTTCTTCTTGCAAATATCCATTCAAGAAGGCACTTTTTACGTCCATTTGGTGAACTTTCCATCCAAACTGTGCAGCTAGAGCAAAGATCATCCTGATCATTTTGATCTTAGCTGTGGGAGAAAATGTCTCCTCATAGTCAATGCCTTCTTTCTGTGTGTACCCCTTTGCTACAAGTCTTGCTTTGCACTTGTCCACTGTCCCATCTGCTTTGTACTTAGTTTTGAATATCCATCTGCATCCAATGGGTTTCTTCCCTGGTGGAAGATCGACAAGCTGCCAAGTGTTATTCTTCATCATTGATTGATATTCAGAATCCATGGCATCTTTCCAAGCTTTTGACTGTAGGGCTTCCTGGACTGTAGAGGGCTCGTCTGATTCAATGACTCTACTCATCAAAGCAAAGTTAACTTCTTCTCTTGCTTTACTGCGAGTCCGTGGTCCAGGGATGGATGTATCCAGTGGAGCATCCAATCTTGCATCTCGTAATGTGCTTGTACACCATTTAGGCATACGTTGGGCTGTTCCCATGGGTTGTGGTTCTATCTGATCAACACCATCATCCCCATCATCACTTTCATCTTCTGAGGGAACATTAGCTTCAGTTTTTACAACTGGTGAAAAATCTACATCTTGCGAGTCCGGAGGAGGAGTCTCTGCTTCCTTCTTCTCGAAAAACTCAACATATCTACTTTTGTAGACTTTTCTGGTCTTAGGATCCATCAGTATGTACTCAAGAGTCTCTTCACTGTATCCAATGAAGGTGAGATTTTGTGACTTCATGTCCAATTTCTTTCTGTTTTGTTTGGGTATGTGCATGCTGGCTTTACACCCGAATACTCTAAGGTGTGCAATGGATGGTTTCCTTTTTGACCATGCTTCTTATGGTGTAATTCCATCAAGAGCAGTTGTGGGTGTTCTATTTAACAAATACACTGTTGTTTTTGCTGCTTCTGCCCAAAATGTCTTTGCAAGTCCGGAATCATCGATCATGCATCACACCATTTCCATGATAGTACGATTTCTTCTCTCAACAACACCATTTTGCTGCAGTGTGTGTGGAGGAGGCATTTGTCGACGAATCCCGTGAGTTTGTAGGTAGTCTCTGAACTCATCACTGGTGAATTCCCCCCCTCGATCTGAGCGGAGAGTTCTGATGTGACGACCAGTTTCTTTCTCAACTGCCACTTTGAAATTTTTGAATGTTTCAAAGGCTTCACTTTTCTTGCGAAGACAAAAAATCCACATTTTCCGTGAATAGTCGTCAACACAAAGCATGAAGTACTGGAACCCTGAATGACTTGGCTGCATCGGACCACACAGATCGGTATGAACCAGGTCAAGTTTACCATGAGCTCAAAAAGTACTCTTTTGGGATGAAACTCTGTGTTGTTTCCCTGCTAAGCAGTGAGGACACTTGTCTGTATCCTTCTGAAGAGATGGTAGCCCATGTACCATATTACACCGGCGAAGTGTGTCGAGATATTTGAAACTTACATGACCAAATCTCTGATGCCACAACTGAGCTGAGGTGGAGTTTTTAGCCACAAGTGCTTGATCATTTTTGTGAATGAAATCAAGTTGAAACATTCATCCCACATTTGAGGCTTTTGCAATTATTTTCGAGCCTCTGGATTTATCTCGAATCAAACACATTTTCTTGCCGGATTGACTATCAAAGTCAATTTTCAGGTTGTGATCTAGGAGTTGACTGACCGAAAGAAGATTCTTTGTCAACCCAGGGACATATAGAACATCTGATAGTCTGCATTTTCGTGAACCAAAGGGTAGAGAAATGTTTCCAATCCCCTGAACTATATATGAAGAATCATCTCCCAACGAAACATGATTTTTCGATGGCGTGTCCCTCATTGAAATAAACCAGTCTCTGTGGCCGGTCATGTGTCAAGTGGCTCCCGAATCAACATACCAGATGTCACTAGATGACGTGGATGGTTCACTTGATCGAGCAGTGAACAAGAAGTCTTCATTGTCTGACTGTTCTTGTTGCTCAGCAATATTACCTTGCTGGTGGGGTCTTCTTTTCTAGTTCCCCTTTTTCTGCCCGTGATAGTTGTTTGAATGTCCCTTGTAAGTTTTTTGTTGTTGTGGTCCAGAATTGCTTGATGAACCTTTCTTATATGTGTTAAACCAACATTCTTGCAAGTCATGTCCTCTTTTGCAAATTGGACATCGCTTCTTCTGTTGATTGTCCCCATGATACCGATTCTGATGTGGGGACTTTTGATAGGATTTAGGTTTTCCTTTACCTTTTCCTTTCCATTTTTGATGTGAAGACAGTTCCTGCTCCTCTTCATCATCCTTGTTGTGCATTGCTTCCTCTTGTTACAGTAAGTTTACTAGCTTGTCAAAACTAATTGTTGTATCTGACAAGTTTAGAGTTGTGACAAAAATGCGGTAAGAAAAGGGGAGAGCTCTCAGAACAATGGGAACAAGAGATTCAGCTTTGACCTCTTCTCCTAGGGCTAGAAGTGAAGCCCTCAACTCTACAACTCTTTTTAGGAAGGCTTCAATTTTCTCATTCTGTTTGAATTTCAATGTATGTAACTGACACTGCAAATTGAGTATGACATTCTTGTTCTTGGCCTCATATATTATGCTCAGCTTATCCCAAGCTTCTTTTGCTGATGTGGCATCTCGAATGTGGGCTTGCACATCGTCGGACACTCCAAACAAGATAACGAGTTTTGCTTTCTGATCTGCTCTATCAAATTGTCGTTGTTGTGTTGCATCCGTTGGTGATCTGGTTAGAGTACCAGTCACAACAGGCCAGATTTCTTCAAACTCAAGTTGTGTTTTGATTTTTGTCTTCCAAGCAGCATAGTTGCTTCCTCTGAGCAATTGTGAATCCGGAAGAAAAAATTTGGGGGCATTGGTGCCCATTTTGCCAAGATCACTGACAGGGTTTGGCTCTTATCACTCCAGGTATAAGGTCTCCCAATCTATATACCGTCAGTCCGATATACCGAACCTTTCTATATATGTGCCCTTCCGATATACCCGTCGGTACGTGGAAGAAGCTCGCCCTTTCTATATACCCGGCAGTACGTGAAAGAGGCGTTAACATACGTGAAAGAATTCGATATGTGGTACCAAGACAGTACTGATGGGGTCTGTGCAATTATTGACACCGGCTCAAAGAAATATCCTCATACGCGCACGTAACTTCACTATATACTCGGATAATTTCTCAGTCCGGATTTATGTCTTGCAATCGTTCACAGACGGATGGGATGGTTCATAGTGTGTGCACTGTGACCTTATTACTCCCCGTTGATTTATAGGGACGATGCCCAAACGACGTTGTTGTAGCTATATTAGGCGTTAAGTGCAGTAGTAGTCGCGACAGCTTTACCCGTAAGCACTTCCCAGAGGCACTGTATATACCGAACGCTGCGAATGAGATCTAGGATCTCGTGAGTGTTACAGAACCAATTTTACTGTTTTTTTATTACAAGTCTGCCAGTTTCTGAGTAGTTACAAAGTTTTGCAATTGACTATGGAAACCTGCAAATTAGTACAATATGCAATACAATTTGAATGACAGGCAAAAAATTTCAGTTTCGGGGTCCTGGTGACCTCCTGAGCCCAAAATGCTAAAAATTGCAAAAAAATAGCTGAAAATGCAATTTTTAGATGGGTCTCCTTTTGCAAAAAATGTCTGGAATGATAAAATAGACCAAATGGGAGAAAAAAAATTTTACCCTAAATTAAGGATTTCTCCACTAAATTTAGTTAGTTGTAACTAAATTCAAAAAAGCTTGCTAAATTTAGCAGTTCCGCCAGAATTTCCGCCAGATGCAAAAGGAGAGTTTTTGAGTGTTTTTTGTGGGATTTGATCCTCAAACCTCTCACTCCCAAGGCACATGCTATAACCAACTTGCACACTTGGGGTGCTTGGACTATGAAAGGAAGGAATTTGTATTTATTGACAAGTAAATGGACTTACCTCTTGGAAAATGAATGCCACGTGGCGCATGCTGGTGAAGAGGCATTTTTAGGGTTGTATTTGCCTAAAAACTGGATCTTAAGCTTTATTTCCTTGCTCAGGCCACATTTACTTGCTCAGGCCGCATTTTTTCCTTCCTTTGGCCGCGTTTTTTAGTGAATGTGCATGTATAGGCCGTGGATTCTTTGTTTGGGCGCGTTTTTGTTTGCCTGGCTGCGTTTTTTTTCCTTTGGACACACTGTACAGGCCGTATTTTTGCTTTATTTTTTCCTTGGCCGCGTGTTTTATTGCCTGGGCGCTGTATTTTTGTTGTTTATTACAATCTAAGCCTCCATTTTCTTGTGCAGGTTGATGGAGCAGGTCATGGTATGTAGAATGGCGCGGGCGAGGGAGATTTTTGCTGTTGTTTATTGCCTTGGCCGACTGTTATTGCTGTTGTTTATTGCCTTGGCGCGGGAAGGCTTCACCGTTGGATGAAACCAGTGCATGCTCGTGGGGTTGGTGTGTGGGCTCGACCCCAAACAATGGCTCGCCCAATGCTTAAAACAAAGCTCGATCTACTATATCCCCAACTTGGCGTGTTCAATAGACCTCCAAAACAATCCAAGCAAATTCCAAATACAGTAGAGACCAAATAATGTAGAGAAAAAACCTTTATTGGAAAAAAATATTATTTCCAATACCTGTAGCTAATTTTGCCTGTGCTGAGTGCACCAGTGCAAAAAAAATTTGCCTTCCAAGCTCCTGGAAGGAACAGGAGGATGTGGGGGAGGCAGGGATGGGGCTGGGAGTTTACACGAGGCTGCACAGGCTCTCAAATGCTGCAAACATGTCTCCAATCTCCTCTCTCTCTGCTGCTCTCTCTTCCACACCTTCACAGGGCCAGAATTTCGCTCTGGTACCAAATGTAGATTGAGAAACAGGGACGGAAGCCTGTGTAGATTTTATTAATCTCAATCAAGTAAAAAAGTACAGAGGATGGGCTGCAATATTTATAGATATTGCACAGCCAAATACATCCGGGAAAATGAGTTGCACAGGTGCAACCAAAAACCAGAATAAACAAGCTTCCAAATCACCCGGGAAGCAACAATTACATAAAAACAAATATATTGTTTAAAACAATATGACAATGTGCATACAGACAAATATGGTTGATTAACCATGTAACAATATAACCATTTATTATTTAATTAATAAAATTAATTAAATAACCTAACTATGCATAATTAATATTTAGGATAATAAAATTTATCCTAACAAAAATGACATACACAATCATCTATCTACCTCTAAGTTTCCTGTCAAAATCCATGATGTTGTTTGGTCTTTGAAGGAGATTAAATATGGGTTCCAACAGGATGAGCACACAGGATTTATGTGGCAGTTGATAACTTCCAAGTAGAGCATTAGGATACCATGATTGAGACAACATGTAGTATCAGTGGCGTTATTTATATCTCCTTTGGTACTGGATCATTGTAGGCTAGTAGCAATGAGAGAGGGTCCTAGATGGGATTTAGAGGTAGCATTAGGGGCTAGACTTTCCACGGACTCCATAGTTAAGGAGTGTGTACTTGATATATGGTCCTTTTGTACTAAATTGGATCTTTGCATTTTATCCTTGGGATCTTACGATGTAATTTTGGGGATGGATTTGTTATCAGCCCATCTGACTAGGTTGGATTGTCATCTTAAGGTGATTAAGTGTGGAGATGACACTAGTTTGGAGAGAGTAGTTACAGGTATTCAAAGACCCATAGCCATTCACACCATATCCGATATGCAGCTTAAGCATAGTATGCGGAAGGGATTCCAGTTACTCGCCATCATGGTGAATGTTAGGATAGAGGAGTCCTCGGGACCATCCTTAGATGATTATGCTATTCTATAGGATTTTGTTGATGTGTTCCCTAAGGATTTTCCAAGTTTACCATCTTCTCGTGAGATAGATTTCCACATTGACCTTGTACGTAGAGTTGATCCTATCTCCCAAGAACCCTATAAGATGACCAATCTTGAGCTTTGTGAGCTCAAATTGCAGCTTGAGAGACTATTGGAGAAGGGCCTTATTTTCCCTAGTGTGTCACCATGTGTAGTGCATATTATATTTGTGAATAAGAACGATGGGTCATTGAGATTGTGTATCGACTACAGGATAGCTTTGAACAAGGTAATGATCAATAATTGTTATCCTCTCCCATTATTGAAAACCTATATGATCAGATGAGAGGAGTGTATGTCTTCTCTATAATTGACCTAAAATCAGGATACCATCAGTTGATGGTTGCAAAGCCGAATATAAACAAGATAGCTTTTTGTACTAGATATGGACACTATAATTTTATGATGGTTCCTTTTAGACTCACCAATTCCCCTGTAGTGTTTATGAGTTTGATGAATGGAGTGTTCATTACCTTTTTGGATCACTTCATATTAGTATTTATAGATGAAATTATTATCTAATCACAAACTCAGGAGGAGCACAAGGATCACCTTCATGATGTTTTTTTGTGCCTAAGAGAACAACAAATATATGTCAACTTAGAGAAATGTGCTTTTTTCCAGACATAGGTCTAGTATCTAGGGAAAATTATTTTAGAGGAGGGGATTGAATTTTACCCCTCCAACATCATATCCATTCTCAAGTGGTCAGCACCCACTAATATTACAGAGGTTTACAGCTTCATGGGTCTAGCAAGATACTATAGGAGGTTTGTACATGACTTCTCCCACATTGTGCACCCCATTACCTCTTTACAACACAAGGGGAAGAAGTTCGAGTGGACTGACAAGTGTGAGTAGGAATTTCAAGCACTGAACAAGCGTCTCACTACATATCCCATTCTTAGAGTACCTAATTTACACAAGGAATTCGTTGTTTGTATGGATGAATCCTTAGCTAGTTTAAGAGGGGTATTGATGTAGGATAGATGAGTGATTACATTTGAATCTAGGAAGATCAAGGAATATGAGCTCAACTATCCTACACATGATTTGAAGTTAGAAATAGTTTTGTATTCCCTTTTCAGATGGAGGCATTTCCTACTAGGTCAGAGGTTCATTCTGAGGACATATCATATGATTTGACAACATATCTTTACACATCCTAGCTTAAACATATGACGATGGTGTTGGATGGAGCTATTTTGCAAGTATGACATGGCGGTAGATCATGTGAAACGGAAGGAAAATGTTGTGGTTGATTCCTTGATTCGCATGAGACACATAGCGATGGCTACTCGAGTGGGCACAAAATTGTGTCACAGGATTCTACAACATCTTCCTCATGGTAGATGGTATGCATCAGTCAGGGAAGAGATTTATTCAAGGATACCCCTTAAGGGGAAGTTTACAAGGATTACTTTTGAGGTAGATGGACTTCTTAGGCATAGAGGTAGGATATATGTGCCTAAAGAGGGTGGTCTACGATAGATGATTCTGGAAGAGGCCCATAATGTACCTTACTCAAGCCATCTAGGGGTTAAGAAGATGCACGCTACCTTGAGACAACTTTATTATTGGGCAATATTGTGATGAGATATCTCAGGGTATGTAGCTTGATGTCTAGCATGCCATAAGGTAAAATCCAAACACCAACATCCCACAGGCCTTCTCTACCCACACGAAATTCCAATGTGGAAGAGGAATGCTATATCTATGGATTTTATTCTCTGACTACCTAAATCCGCTTATCTGAAGAAAACAATCATGGTGATAGTTGAAAAATTACCCAAGGTAGATCATTTATCTCCAATGAATACCACCTACACTGACATGAATATTGCATGAGTACACTTAGATGAGATAGTTGGACTTCACAGAGTCCCTAAGAAGATCATATTAGAATGTGACCCACTGTACACTTCTAATTTCTAGACCACTTTGCAGGAGGCTATGGGCACACAACTCAATTTCAGTACATCTTATCAACCTAATATAGACAGACTAAGAGAGTGACCTAGGTATTGGATGACATTATTTGTATGTACATGATGGACCAGAAGTATATATGGGAGGAATGCCTCTACTTGGTGGAGTTTGCATACAATAAAAATTATCATAGTTCCATTAGCATGACACCATTTCAGGATCTTTGTGGAAGGGAATGCAGGAATCCACTCAGTTGGGATAGGCTTGAGGATAGGGTTGTTATTGGACATGCCTTAGTATAGGAGATAAAACAACAACTCTCATTTTTCAGAGGCTTCTTGAGGCACAGGATAGGAAAAACAAGTATGAAAATGCTAAGAGGATTGAAAGGATCTTTGAGGTTGGCTTAAAGGTGTTTTTGAGATTCATGCCATACAAGATCCCCATCCGCTATGGAAAAGGCTCTAAGTTATCTTTGTGTTTCGTTGGACCATTTGATATCCTTAAGTGGATTGGACCCATAGCATATCATCTCACATTTTCACCTATCTTATCGTGCATCCATGATATTTTTAATGTATTTTTATTGAGGATATATGTTCAGGTCCCTTCTCATATGCTAGATTGGACTACATTGAATGTGTAGGAGGGAGGATATGTGATGGTATATCTAGTACGTATCCTAGAGAGCATGACCATGGACCTTCAAGGCCATGAGCTTGACCAAGCTATAGTGTAGTGGGATCAATACAAAAAGAATGCAACTACATGGGGGATGCAACTACTATCAGAGTGCAATACCCACATCTATTTGAGTGACTTCTAGGAGGAATTCATGTTTAAGGGGAGGGGGATGTAATGCCCGCATCCCTTAGACCCTTTTTATGTTACTAGATTAGATTTTTTTGGACATTATATCTATCTCATAGGACATTCTGATAGGGATTATGATGTTAGGCATATTGACATTTGGACACTATGACCTTGGAATTTCATTACAGACTCATTTTGGATGGTATTCATTTTTATATATTGTATACATGGATTTTTATAAATTTTTTGATGAAGGGATTTGAAGTATATTGTTTTTTTATAGGTCATGCATGTGATTATATGATGACGACGATGATATTCTAACATTTATATCTTGGTGGAATTCTTAGATGTTGTATGTTTATACTAACGCAGTTGTGCTCAAATTTCGTGTGTTGAATGTAATTGTGATGATGATTGTTATTGATATTGATGTACATATAGTTGTGATGTTAATTATATATGCAAATGTGTGATTTGAAAATATTTTGGATGGATTTGATGTGTGTGTGAAGTGTGTAGTGGTGTACAAGTTTAAATAAAAACAACACACGTGGGGACCAAAGGACCATGAATGATGCACTATGACACTTGAGACACATTGGTTGTGGGTTAGGAGAAGTGGATAGGCCCTTTTGTTCTTGTGGTTGTTGAAATTATTTTACATATCCTATGTTGTTGGACCTCTTTTGAATTTTCACCCTTGCATTTTTTATAATTTTAAATTTATGTAATTTCTTCCTCTCGCATGTTTTTATGTGGCATTTATGATCCTTATGGTAGGTGAAAATCATATTAATGGGTCCCTAAACCCAAGGAAATTATGAAGTGGCGGATTTTGGCTTTGAGTGAGATTTTGAGCAAGCTAGAAATCACCTAACTTTGTCCTTACAACCTTAAATGAACCCATACCCCAAACCCATCATGGTAGAGTATTTTTGAAGTCTCATTTATGATTTTGACCCCTTTTATGGCTCATTTTTCCTTGATCTTAATTGCACTTGAATTTCCTTGTTGAATTTAATTGTTGGAAGATGTATTTCTTTTAATTTAATGTGAATTTTAGAGTGATGGATGTGAAATAAGATTTCTTGTTTGAATTTTCTTTATGGTCATTTATTTTTTATTGGATTTTGTGGTGTACTCTTTATTTGAGGAGTAATGGTTATTTGAATAAATTTTGGAGGAATTTAAATTTTCATTGGATAATGGTGTGTACCTTGGGTGAGGTGGAGTGAGTACACCTAGTTGGCATCCATGTGGAGCCAACTCACCCTCTTCCCTTGCAAACTCTATAAATAAGTATTTTTCTTTGAAAAGGGGGTTGGATAGTTACACTATCTTGTTTTATTTTAGGAGTTCTTATGCTTGGAGGGGAGCTTGGGAGTATATTGGAGTTTAGAGAAAGATAAGACTATTGTTATGGCTTCAAGGTAGGGTCTTGATACCTTTTGTTTTATATTTTTGTTGTTATATCTTGCATTGTTTGCTTCATAATGATGATATTCATTGGTTGATTGTTTCTTTGGTTGTTTTTCCATTTTTACCCCTATTATGGTTGTTTTATTGTTGCAATGGAATGTGTTTTGGGAAGGGTAGAAAACGTGAGAAAATCCTTAGATTGGGTGTTGGAGAGGAGTTTATTTGGTTGGTTTAGTGGAGGGAAAAGGATATTAGGTCCTTACTATGAATGTGATATTGTTGTGATTTTTTGGGGAGAGTTTGGGGTAGATGGGGGTTAGGCCTTTTTTGGATAGAAAAGGGATGTTTTTGAGGGGTATAAGGTGTAGTGGAGGAATAAGGAGGGTTAGTATAATGGAGGTTTTAAGGCCTAACCTACTACCCACTTAGAGTTATAAGGAGACCAAAAACCATCTCTCCCTCTCACACTTGTCTTGATTTCAAGTCATTGTTCTTGCTTGTTGTTTTGATGTATTTATGTGTGTTTGTGCTTGTTTTGGGTCTAATGGAGCAAGACCAAATGTTAGTGTTGCTCATGGGGGTTTTTGGATCTTTCATGATTTGTGTGTTGGGGCTCAGGAGCCAATTGAGAATTTTTCCCCTAGTCCATTAGATATGGTTGGGTGGTGAGCATTTCTTGGCTCCCCTTGTGTGTTTGTGGGAAACTTTAAAAGACTAGTGACTCTATTAATGTTGCTCTATTCCTCCTTATTGTTGAAAACTTGCCTCAAATTTGGATCTAGCAAGTAATGTGTTGTGAGAAAATTTTGTAACTTTGAAAAGATGTATTTGAGATATTTTTAAAGTATGCAACCCAATTTCAGTTTTGAGAAATTTGTATAGTTATCATTTTTTAATGGAAGAGTTGAAATGGGAGCAATGTTGTAAATTTTGTAAGGTGAATCTAGTTTTATTTTGGAAATTGTTAAGCTACTTAAATTAGAAAATTGTTGATTTCTTGTCAAGAAAGAGTTTAGAAAGATTGTGTGTTGATTTGGTTTTAGGATGATTGGGATGGTTTATGTTGATCTAAATTAGTTCTGTATTCAAATGTAGTAGCTAGTGCATCCTAGCTAGTAAGAGGAAACTTGCAAGGTGAGTGTTCTCTTACTATTTGGGATACACGTGGGTATGTCCATCCTTCCATGAAAAATGCATGGGAGGGTGACCATATCCATGGTGCACCACCACTTTCTCTTTTAAACTTGTTTTTACATCTCATAAAATGTGTAATCATGTTGTTGCATCATCGTGAGTTAGAAAACATTGTTGTTTTATAATCTTGGACACCTTAGAATGGAAATAATATTAGTATAGGGAGTGAAATTAAATTCATAGATCTTAAATTGGAATATTGATGAAATGGAAGATATTTTTCTTCTTGTTGAAGTTATGTTTATATAATTTCATCTCCATTTCTCTTTCACCATTAATTCCATTTTTATATTAGATTTTTTCCTCTTGAGGTTGCCACAATAGTTAATCAGAATTTGATATGATAATAGAAAAATTTATTTTCTCAATCTTGCCCTATAAACTAGTTTATGCATTTCCTACAACCTTGGATTCAATACAAAATTATTTTTATATATACATATACATATATGTATACTTTTTTTTAACAAAAAAATAATTAAAAAAGAGTTATTTGGGGGGGCAAGATGGGTCTAAGTTGGGAAAGCTTTGGGCCGAGATGGGTCTCAATGTTCTCAATACTTCATGTTCAACTATCCATACACTACATGACAACTCATTAACCAATTCAATAGAACTGGGATCAACCAACCCTAGGGATGAGCTAGGAAGGCTCGGCCACATGCTAAATGATCTACACAACAAAACACAACCTACACTCTGTAGAGCCACTGAGTCGGATGGCAAGTTCAAAGCCAAGATGGGGTGTGCCAAATAAAAAGTGCATAGTGTGTCCAAATCCACAGCCCCATCCCCTTGGCCACCTCTCGAACCTGACCACTCCACCATCCCCTTTCCTTGCTCCGGTTGCCCTTCATGCCTCTCTATGGCCACACTACCCCTCCTCTGCTCTAACACTTCACCTGACGGTCATTTCCATCCACCTTTCCTCCATTCCCCTTTTCTCAAAGCCATGCCCCATCCTTATCTCTACCAATTCCCATCTTCCTCCACCCTATTACTCCCATCCTTCTCTCGCTCGCCCTGCCAATTCACAAAAACAACCCAAAAAAATGAATAAGGAAAGTAGGGAAAGAATAGCTATTAGGTTAAAGTGGGAGCGGTGGGTAGTTTTAGGATTAGGGGTAGCTAATAGGGATTATAAATTACGGTTGAGGATCTATGAGGTAATATAAAATAATTAATATAAATTATAATGTATATAATATAACTTATATAAACAAAATAACATAGGTTATATAAGATATATTATAATATATGTTAATATATATCTTAGTTAATAAGATGTGAATAAAAGTAATGGGATAAGTAGGAAGATGTAAAAATATAAAATTTGTTATCACTATAATTATTAAAAGAAAACAAATTAAATATAATATAATTATCATATACAATATAGTTTATATAATAGTATAGCATTGCAAAGTTATATTATATAAAATGCTAGTAATACTAACAATATAATATTATATAATGGTATTTAATGCTAACTTAGTATGGAATCATTATAACACTTATAATTCTCATAAAGATCGTTACAATATTGTAATTGTTATTATATGGTTATGGTAACGTTTATAATGTTCGTAAACATCATAATATAATATTAATCTAACAATGACAACGTCCATAATACATTACAAGTATAATGGTTATAGTATAATCTCGTCGTATTAATTATGTGTCGGATACCTGTCATGATGTGGATCCTATTTCAAATAAATCACACGAATTGGAACGATACAAAGAATATTAGTCTTGCCCCTGTGCAAGGATAACATGCACAAATCAAGAAATAATATGTCCAAGTGTCGTAACGACGTATTAAACAAAAAAAATCTTGAATTTTGGGTTGAAATTTTAGGGCATTACATCTTTGAACACTAGCACAAAAAGTAATATTAGTATATTTGAAGTTAATAATAAGTGAAAAACAAAAACTCATATACACAAGATTCAATCCAATATACTTACCATTCCATCGTTTCTACAAAATTATTTTTCTCATCGTTAACATGGCTAATATAGGCCTCATCATAAGCATTACCTTTTCCTACACCTATATCGTCAAAGATTTTCATTATTTCTTTATATAAAAAATGAGATAAAATGAGTCAAATGAGAAGAGTCGTATATAATGTAGTTCCTATATATAAGAATATATGTATAACGGTGAAAACTATTCAATTTTACCTCTACAGGATTAGACTCTTTATATTTTTGAATCCATGTGTAGACACCAAAATCGTGTCGTAATCACCTTGGTCCCCTACCGCAACCCTATAATCATTTCCTCATCCTCAAAACTTTAGCACTTACCTCCTGCACCCCACACATTTTAATTTAATTACTTTAATTAAATTAATGTCATTTATCTCCATACATATTAATTTAATTATTTAAGTTAATAGCCTTTTTTCCACCTACATATTAATTTAATTATTTACATTAAATTAATTCACCATCCTCACACACCTATTTAATAAAATTTCCTTTATTAAATACACCTCACCTAACCACCCCCATCATTTGACCCATTAACCTAAACCCTAAACCAATATCCTAAATAAAACCTAACATTAGACCCATCCCCTCACCTCACATTAAAATCCTCGTAAGGTTGGTTTTTTCCCCGAGAAAAAGAAGATACCATCATCAAATGGCGGAACAACTTCCCAGGAAACTTTTGAACAACCCGAGATATCTCGCCCAAACCGACATTGGTTTACCCTAAACCGATGTCGGTTCCACTAAACCGATGCCAGTTATACCGGGATGGACCAAATGGCCTATTTAGCCCCATATATAGCTTTGTAATACGGGTTGTTGGTTGTTGATTGTGGGTTTTGTTGTTTTGGAAGACTTATGATCTCAGATTCAATCTCTTTAGATGCGACAGCAGAACGAAGATTGATTGGTGATCAACAAAGGCAACCAAAATACACTGGCACAACAGTGAGGCTTTCTTCCCAGCATTCTCCAACGCAACAACTTCTTCATTATTCTTCAGACCTGTACCTCATAGAAGAGTAAGTATCCTCCTTCCATCTGTTTCATTTTCTTATCATCAGTTGTAGTCCTTGTGGTAAAGGAACCTAGTCTTTTACAATCTTTCCATTCCCTCTTTCCAGCTACAGCCACCTTCTATACCCAATCATCTTAATACCTTGCCCAATTATCTACTGACCTCTTCAGTAATCTCATACCTTCACAACATATTTACACCCCCTCTGTGATCAATCCCTACCTTCCACCAACTCCACTTTTTCCCCAAAACTCCCAAAACTTGGACTATGTGATTTTACCAATTCCCGAACTGACCGTCATCGGTTCTCTCTAACCGTCATTGGTTACGATAAGACCGTCATCGGTTTTGTAGAACTATGGTTGGTCTTTTTTTCCCTGATCTCTGCAAAAACAACAACCTGTTTGTGACTCACATTCAACCTGACCTCATTGTTCTTGGCCTATACCTACCTGAACACCTATTTGACCTTCAGATCTGTATCTAACCTAGCATGTTAGCTCATATTCACCTATAACCAACCTACTTGACCTCTGGATATCCTTCTAGCCTAGCCTTTTAGATTAGATCTAGCCTATTGCATTTTGTATGAAATACCTAAATCATATTAAACTACAGTAGGACAATATTTACTTTATTGCAGCATTGAATTGTTTTAAACAGTGGACTGACGGCCATCTAAGAAGTATTGCACTTCTAGGATCTAGCAGATGCAAGGTATTCCACTACATATATCATTTAACTCTCTTTTGTGGTATTTTTTGGGTTCTTATATAGGTAGTTCCTCATAGCCAAAAGGAAGGTCTCACAATCACTTTGATTTAGAATTCAGATACGTGTGCATACAACATTCAACCATCTCAAACCAGGTATTCCTCTTACCACCTTTACCTTATTTGTTTCATCAAGTACTTCTCAAAAAAACTAAGAAATCAGGTGAAACATTTTGGCA
Organism: Taxus chinensis; assembly: GCA_019776745.2. Lineage (NCBI taxonomy): Eukaryota > Viridiplantae > Streptophyta > Pinopsida > Cupressales > Taxaceae > Taxus > Taxus chinensis. The sequence continues at coordinate 488,707,818 of CM034156.1, forward strand.
TGCCCGGTGGGACCCATTCAGGGTTCCTTGCATCTTTCCTCATTCCTAGGTGAAAAATTGTGTGTTTTTGTTTCCCTTCTAATAGCATTCACATTAATACTTTCTCCTGAGTAACATTCTCTTCTTTCTATTTGCTCCAAAAGACACATTTCTTTTGGTGTATTTAAAAAGAACCTTCTTATTCTTGCTTTCTACTTTTTAGTGAAAAAGCATCCCTCTTCCTATTCATCTATTGCTTTCATCGAATATCATACTTTCGATTTGGGTTTAAAACAAGTGCACTGCATTCTGATTTAACTCATTAGCTTACATTAATTGAGGGTAACCTATACACTGGAAGTCATGACCAGCTAATGGTTGACAAATGAATCGTAGAAAAGAACTTCTATCCTTTTCTCTTCCTTTGAGTCTTACCAAACCACACAAAAATTCAAAAAACATACATTCTTAAACAACATCCTACCTGGAAGAAGATGTAGGTGATCACACGATCACAGTACAATGGGCACCCAGCTCACTGATCTATTGAGTCATACTTCAGAGCGAAGCCCGCCCCCGCCATAACATTCCTGAAACCTCACCCTTTAGAATTATTTCTTCGTAGGAAGCCTTCCTCACCAAGAAATTCTATTGTGTTGTTCATAACAGTCAGTCCATACAAATAGCATAAGCTGAACAAACGTAATAGAATAAGCACTCTAGGAATGTTCTTTCTTAGTGTTTTGCTTGATTTGCATTTTGAGGTGAGAGCTTTCAATCATCATTTTTTGTCTTTCCTTGCACACTCCCAATCATAGTCAGTGTATTCTGACTTCATCTGAGTGTGCCTGAACCACATCTATGTCATTCTCAGACTTCTGGGTTTGATTCAACACCAAATTTTTAAATCACAACCATTTTTCTTATTCTTTGTTTCAATTTCACAGTAACTGGCTACGGTTATATTTAATCGGCATCATTTTAACCCAACTAGTGTCGGTCTGAAGTCTTCTTGGATACCTATCCAAAGGACACCTATTTCACGTTCTGAGATGTAAAAGGCTCCTATCACCTTCCATATTGTTGTTACTTCAATCACAGTCACCTTACGTCTCATCCTATGTGAAAATTGTCAGTCTCGGACCTTCATTTAACAACTTGTTGGTTTTTCACAATAACTGGCACCGATTAAGCCCAACCAGCATCAGTCACCCTGTGATGTTTTACAGCTCACCAGCTGACCTAATTCATTCACCATTGACTATTTTCCTAGTTTTGTTGTGTTCTGTACCATTCAGACATAATACAGTCTCACCAAATCAGTTCCTATCCACATGGTACTAACCTATAGTCAAGCATGTGCCCTTGTATTTCACACTAGTTGACTACCGCTCCCACCTAGCCCTTCATCACCTAGTCCCTCGCTACCTTCCATCTCATCATCCATGGATCCCAATCAACCCATTACCATTCCTATAGGCAACATGGAGTTTGCACGACTCCTGGATCCGAATCCCGCTGCTTTGAGCCACTACCTCACCCATGCCTCCACTTGATATGCCTCAGGTCAATTGATCTATGGCATGCCCGTATCCTTATCTCCATCCCTAATGATTGCTTCTGCCTCGGCTCCACCTCCTACCACGGTGACCTCACCCATTTTATCCCCAGTTATGTCGTAGCTAGGTCCCACGCCATCTTTGACTGCTACATCCGCCACCTCTATAGCACCTGCAGTCTCCACCATACCTTCATCCACCACCCAAAAACATAGCAGCATCCGCACCTATTTTCTGATATATACCAGTTGCAACGCTACTACCCTTGGTGTTAGTAACCTCTACCCCATTTCAAAACGTTGTCCTTTCTATTCCCCAATCTCTACCTCCCATCTCTACCAAGGTCACTATGAGTGTCCCACCCTCACATACCTACTACCAGCCACCTCATGTTTCATTAGTCATTCAGTCTACGTATATACCCTTGATTTCTATCTCTCAATTTCAGCCTCTTTATTCGACACCACCATACTCTAGAATGTCGTATTATTCATATATCCAACAACAACCTCCTTTCGCTCTGAGGGGTACCCAATCCCCACAACCTAACAATGACTTTATCAAGTTAATGATGGACAAGATGTAAACATTAGAAGCAGTTGTTTCTGTCTCCCACAATTCTCTCACCTATGACGAGATTTGTAATGAGCCTATTCACCCATCCATTCCCATTCGCCCATATCCCGTACACTAGGAGATGCCTAAGTTTAACCGCTTTAACAATAAAGAAGACCCGCAACAACATTTGTGATGTTTACTTAATTTCCCATGATGATGCTCTACTTTTGCGAACCTTTCCCATGTCCCTAACGGGTCCAGCATTGGACTGGTATAGTGGATTACCTAGACATTCCATCTTCTCATTCAACCAAATAGCCCAAGCCTTCTTGGATCATTTTTCGATTAATGTCATCAAGAAGGTTACCATGGCCGATCTTTATTCCACGCGTCAATATGACGATGAATCTATTGCAGATTTGTTTGCTTGTTGGCGTAGTCTAATCAACCAAATCACTTTCTAATTACCGTAAACTAAACTCATAGAGCTCTTCACAAGAGCCTGTGCTAGACATATCTCACCTACCTTATAGGTGTAAACTTTCCAGACATTTGATGAGGCTTTCACCATGGCACGTAAACTTGAAATTCATGCCATCGAAGAGAAGAAGATACAATTACGAAATAAGAACTCCTCATTTAAATCACATGAGACTTCCTCTTCCTCAAAACCTCATACAAGTGATTCCAAAGCCAAGGGAACTACTAACACAGTGGTACTTAAGGCTGGCCCTGCTCATCCATCCAATCATGCTAAACCTTCATCTAATTTTTCACCATTCCAAGCCTTCCAATTCAAACATGAATAAAAGAAATACACCTCAATTGGGGAACCATATTTATCTATTTTAGAAAAGCTTATCAAAGCTAATGTTATCACCCTTCCTCCTATCAAACCACATACTGGTTTTGACCCCTCTCACCTCATACCAAGTTGATATAAGGAAAATGACTATTGTAACTATCACCGTGTAAATGGTCACAGTGACAGCAATTGTATCACCTTTAAAAACATTTTTCAGGGAATGCTCGAGAGCGGTGAGTTAGTCCTGGATAACCCTAATGCACCTACCAATCAAAACCTTCATATTTTCAAGAAACCATTCCCTAACCATTCCCCATCTAATGATCAAACTGGTGATGCCTCACACAACAAAAGTAATACACGTGAGGTACATGTTATCTTTACTGACTTACCACTTGATTCCCAAATATCTCCTATCCCCTCCATCGAGGAAATCCTAGCCCGAAATCCTCTACCCACACAGGAACCTACTTTATTTGTTCCTCTACCCATAGAGGAAAGCCCTTCACCTCCCCATAAACTTGTGGAGGAGTCTCTCATTGGCACTGATATCATTTCCCCTTCAGCTTCCCTACCCAGTGAGCCACTACCAATTGTACCTCCTCCACCCATAGAGGAGTACCCATCGTCTTCTCCACTTATACAGGATCCAATAGATTTGCCATTGCCACTCAGTGACCATTCTCTATCAACTACCCAAGATCATACGGGCCTACTTTCGGCTCTCTTACCCATAGAGGTCGAAGCTAGTGAATTACCTATTTCTTAGACACATTTTATGGGAATACCCACTCGCTCCACATCTACCTCATCTACCACAGTGTTGTTCTCACATTTGGCCGACCACTTGGACTATGTTGATAGGGCTTCACTTTAGGGGCGTCTCTTACTCCCGATCTCGACCCAAATGCAATCATCTTTCAATGACACCTCTACCATTTATCTAAAGAAGTTTCAACAACGCAAACCACACATGAACACAACTCTCGATACATCTTCTATTGCATCATCCTCATCTACACCCACCTCTCTCCCTACTAGCTGACGTGTTTCAACACCATCTCTTATATCTAAACCCACTAGTATTCTAGGGGTCACACCCACATCAAACCTTGCACATCTACCTGTCAAGATACACTTGATCACGTCTTCCCATATACCTATAGAACTAATCCCTCAACCTAAAAAAAAAACCCAACCTTCTAATCCGCATGCACCGACCTCACAAACTACACTTTTATCACCTTAACCCTTACCATCCATCTTGGGACCTCACCCCTCTACCTTAACAAAATATACTATCTCCAGAGGTAAACATAAAATTCCCTTGACCCCTTTACCACAACCTACACCTCTACCTAGGCGAACCTTGCGTCCTTCATCACCATCTATAACGTCTTCGCCTCCTATACCACCATTACCTTTTATACCTCCTTCACTACCTATGACATTTTCTTCCACCTCACTTATACCTCCCTCTCGACCTTGACTCACACCTACCACTGCACCTCAATTTTCCCCTTGGGTCACTCATCCTCTTCCACCATCTGCATCACGTGCTCCCCCTAAACCTCTACCTAAGAAAAAACACCAACAATCGAAAAAACTGTTAATTTCCAAAGAGGTGGTTAAACCTACCCCCCTTTTTGCTGCTGCACCTACACCAAAGAAATTACAACCAAAATCCAAGACCGCATTACCTCAACTACCACCACAACCACCCAATCTTCCAACCAAACCTACTTTCACTTCGCATTGTGATCCACTGGTGGGATCACACGCCACCATCTTGGCTAACCTCCTAGAAAGCTCTGCTATCACCCTCCCTCCTCTTCGACCTTATGACCCTCTCAAACCTAAACCGGAAGGGTTTGATGATACTAAAATTTTTGCTTACCATCATGTGTCAAGACATGATGTTGAGAACTGTAAGGGTCTAAAGGCTGCCCTCGTTCAATTATGTCATTTTGACCCCAATTTTGATGACGATGACCTCCTGGATGATGAACCTATTTCACCCTCACCACCTTCTTCAAACCTTCCTCCTACACCTATACCACAACCTCCACCCTCACAACTCATAGAGCCGCCCCCAAAATTTGAGATTAACATGGTTTGCATCAGAGATTTTTCCACACCTCCACCTAAGTGTTGTTGTGCCCAACTAACCTCACAAGGATTTTCTCCTACAGTAGGTTTTTACCCTTCATGTTGTTATACCACTTACCCTACCCCTTCTCCATTTGTCAACTTCCCTCAAATCAACATTATACATGTCACTACATGTGCTCAGAAGGATAAGGGAAAAGAAAAGGTAGTTGACCCACCAACCAATATTATACCCAACATACCATCTACACCCATACCTAAAATAACTATCTGCGGCCCCACATACCCTATTTCCAATGGCGTCACACATCGCACCATGCTCAAACAACTACACCAATCTCCTCTCAAAATGTCCTTATATGACCTCATCCAAATCTCGGAGTCACATCGTTAAGCCCTCATGGAGGTCCTTCAATATATTGAGGTTTTACCTAATGACCCCACACCTATAGCATCAATTATAACACCTCATCATGTCACCTCACTCACCAAATTGCCTACTACCTTAGCACCTCCACCTATTCGTCAAGCTGCTATCCTTAGTTTCTCGAATGATGAAATTGTCCCCCACCAAACCGATGACCCAAATCCTGCACTTTTCATCTCCATCCATATTGATAATGTATGCGTCCGACGTGTTATGATCGATGGGGGCGCTAGCATTAACATCATCTCCTCTCACGCATTCAAACAAATGTGTATACCTAACAACTGCATGCATAAACATCCAGTCATGTTGCATTCATTCAATGATGCTATTACCTCTACACTCGGCACTATCATCATCCATGTTCATGTGGGTCCCCATACTATTCCCGAGTTGTTCTACATGTTGGAATGGGCAGACCCTGGATTCGTGTCATGGGTTGTGTTCCTTCTACTTTGCACTGATGTGTAAAGTTTGAACATGAAGGACGTTCCTATACCATTCCAGCTGACCCATCACCTTTTAAAACCTGTAACATGCTTTACCATCCCAATGATATCCTTGTACCTGTTAATGTGTTTACCTCCCTACCTACATCTTCTTCACACACTACCCCATCCACCAGCACCGTTCCCACCTCACCTTCACCCAAATCTTCTATTCCCATCATTTTTGTCGCTACTACCAGTCACACATCAGCTTCCCAACTAACTGACACCTCCACTGATTTAACTTCTAATGCTTCCTCCATTCTAGCCACCAATATATCAACTACTGATCCCCTGGAAGGTGTTTTTCAATGCCTCACTATGGGGGAGTATCACTTGTACAATGTCAATACATTCCTTACTCCACAAGAGTATGGAAACCTTCACCAACATCCTCACTATGATCACCGCATAGGAAAGCATCTCCTTTATGGTCCTTCCCACCTCCATACCCATCTTACCTATGGGGGACTTGACATTTCCACTTACACACCTGAACCACCATCACAAACCTGACCCTTTTCGGCTAACCTTCAGTCGCTTACCCTCACACTTTCCTACATCGCTGTGCCTAGAAGGGTTTCATCTTTGGCCTTTACGAACAAGGTCATCACACCTTTATTTCATGTACCACAGTAAACACAATGATCATAGTGGAATCAGTTTTACCAAACTACCTACCACAAAGCCCTGTATTGAACTCATTGAAGACATTGACCCTTCTCCACCTTCTTCACCTACCCCACCTTCACCAATGGATTTGATGGATCCTAAATCTATCCCTCCTACCTTTTTTTCCATAAATACCATTTCCTTAGGGCCTCTGACCTATCACCGCGATGGCGAGGCTCCTTCCTCTCTTCCTTTCTTGTATCCTGACATGATAGGGGATGATACTCCTTCTATTAATGTTGTTCAATGCCAGGATGATCAGTCCATACTCACCTACCTTGGTGCCAAAGACTCTTATATTCACCGGTCATTACCTTCTGAGACGTAAACAATGTTGAATGAATCAACTATCGAAGTCAACATCCACACTCAAGACGACCCCCACATTCTCAAGATCGGCCAAGCTCTGGATGCTACTGAACAGGAAGCCCTAACTTCTTTTCTTAAAAATCATAACCACACTTTCACTTGGTCCTATGCTCACATGCTTGGCATTGATCCCACTATTGTGGTCCATAATATTGTAACCATTCCTGATGCCAAACCCGTAAAACAAAAGTTGAGGAAAATGCACCCTCGCATTGCTCTTCTCATCAAAGAAGAACTTCAACGCCTTCTCTCAATTTCCTTTATCTTACCCATCGATTACCCCCAATGGATTTCTAACATCGTCCCTATCACTAAGGTGACAGGGGGACTTCACATTTGCACTAATTTTCATGATCTCAACCTTGCCTGCCCTAAAGATGATTTTCCTCTACCTGGTATTGACCATTTGGTTGACCTTACCGCTAGCCATGAGATGTTATCACTTATGGATGGTTTCTCGGGTTATAACCAAATCTTGCTTGCCCTAGAGGATCGACACAAAACCACATTTATTACCCCTTTGGGGACCTTCAGCTATCGAGGCATGCCTTTCGGCCTTAAAAACGCTAGTGCTACATATCAGTGTGCTATGACTTACATCTTCCATGATATCATGCATCGCATATTGGAAGATTACATGGATGATATCTTGGCCAAATCTAAATTTTGCGCCGAGCACCTCGCCATCCTTGAAACCATCTTTGACCACCTCATTAAATATTACGTCCCCCTTCAACCTAAAAAGTGCATCTTTGCGGTTCTCTCATGAAAGCTCCTGGGATTTATCGTTTCCTTACGTGGTATAGAAGTTGACCCTGCTAAAGTCAAGGCCATTTTGGAAATGCCTCCGCACACTAACCTTAAACAACTTCGTAGCTTTCATCACCAATCCGGCACTATGATAATTCTTCACCGGGAACTCCTCATGCTATGATTATTTACTAATGCATAGCTTTTAGTTTGGTGGATGTATTCTGGAAACACAACAAACATAACACAAGAATACCATAGACTATGATAAGAAGGAATGATGATAAATCTGAAATTTAAGTGTAAATTATAATATCAACATGAAATTGTTACAATCTCACCCATGAGGTACTTCAAGTGTTACTGACTTCACTTGCCTTCCAACCATAACTATGGGAGAAACTTCACAATTACACCTCTTAATGGCTTCTTTAACACACCTTCAAAATGATGGCTTCCTTTACACACTTACTCATACAATATTTCTCACTACTTCCTTCTATGCTAAATGAGGGGGGTGACCTCTCTATTTATAGAACTCCCAGGCTTATCCATCTTATCTCTAAGATAGGGTAAGAAATATACTCTGATGAATCATATTCCATACCTTAACTCTTATCTGTACATGTAAGCTTATCTTTTAAGATAAGATAAACCTTATCATTTCACATGGGTTCCACATTTTTAGACTTTTTACAAATAAAATACACAAAATATTTATGACCTCACTCCTTGTCCTTATTACCAATATAATATTTCTAATTCCTAATCATGTAGACCCTACTTCTCTACTTACCCTAACTTTGACATTTTAACATTACCGGGCCACTTACGACAAATATTTATTTTTTTACCACAACATTCCTATTGTACTTTTGACTATTACCGTACTATACATTATTGGCGGCGTCGTACTGGCAGCACTGTTATCTTCTATCGGATGCTACTACTAATTATACTTAACAACATCCTATTCCTAATACATACATTAATGAAATAGAAATTGTGGAGGAAAATTTTAGTGTCGACATAGCCTGCAAGGTAAACTGCAATCTATTCATCGATATATTTCCCAACTCTCCGATCATTGTCAACCATTTCATCACATCCTCAAAAATCATGTCTCTTTCAAATGGGATGATGACTGCCACAAAGCTTTTAAGGCCTTAAAACAATACCTTCTCCAACCGCTCGTACTTATTCAACCTAAACACGACCAACCCTTCTACCTATACATCTCAGCTACCGATCACTCTCTAGGGGCCATGCTCGCTTATCATGATGAACACCATAGGGAGTAGGTGGTTTATTACATAAGTCGTACCCTTCTAGACTACGAAACCTGATACACTCACCCTGAAAAACTTTGTTTAGCCTTAGTTTTTGTTGCCACCAAACTTTTCCATTACCTATTTAACCATAAAACCTATGTTGTGACCAACACTGACCCCTTACACTTCACGTATGCTAAACCCTACCAAAATCAATGTGCCACACGTTGGCTCATGCTCCTTGCTAACCTAGACCTAGAATTCATTCACCAAAAATATATCAAGGGCCAGGCCATTGCTGACTAGCTCACCGATGCGCCTCTTTCTGGGAATCAACCTTTGAATTTTTATTTTCCTGACGAATCCATTGCTAACCTATCTTTAGATGATGACCCTTACCAAATGACCTTATTATTCGATGGTTCAAAATGTCAGCATGGGGGTGGTGTGGGTATTATACTCATTCCTCTTAATGGTTAACCCATGCCTTTATCATTTAAACTCAACTTCGAGTGCCCTAACAATATTTCCAAATACGAAGCACTTGTATTGGGTCTCATGACTGCCTATGCCTTAGAGGTTAAGTCTATTAATATCTTTGGTGATTCTCAACTGGTAGTAAATCAATTCAATGGTGTTTTTTAGTGTCATAATGAAATACTTCAAGAGTACAAATGTTACATCGGCATCATGTTGACTACCATTGACCGCTATAAAATTCAAACCGTTCCGTAATCCACCAATAAATTCATAGATACCATGGCCTACCTCGCTTCCCAAATACCCACTTCACCTGACTTTGAGACATCTTTGTTACCATAAAATGCATACCTAGACCTTCTTATAAATATTGTTGTGTTAACGTCATCCAAATTGCCTCACTAAACACACAAGACCTTTGGTATAAGCAGTTTTTGGACTACCTTTCCCTTTCTATATTGCCTCATGATCTCAAACGTAATGGAAAACGTGTCTTTCTCAAAAAGGACTCTCGTTATGTCGTCATGGGTGGCCTTCTCTATAGATGAGGCTTTGATGGTATTCTCTTACGATGCCTCACCAACTCTAAAATCCCCTATACCATTAAAGAAGTTCACGATTGCATATGCGGAGGTCACTTCAATGGCCTTGATGTTGCTAAACGCATCCTTCACCTAGGCTATTACTGGCCGACCCTCAATCATGATTGTTGTGACTACATTAATCATTGTGTAAAATGCCAACAACATTCCAATCTTCATCACACACCTAGTCATGCCTTACAGGTCACTTGTGACCTTTGGCCCTTCTCCCAATGAGGTTTGGATATTGTCAGAGAGATCAATCCTCACTCTTTCTTAAGACATCAATGGATCATCACCGCTTCCGAATACTATACCTAATGGGTTGAAGTTGTACCCCTCATCTCCACTAAAGCTGAGAAAATATGTGAGTTCATCAATCATCACATTATTTGTCGCTTCGGTGTTCCACATCGCCTTATCACTGATAACGGAAAACAATTCAAAAACAAAACTCTACAGAAGCTTTAAAACACTTGCGATATCCAGCTTAGCTTCTCCTCCCCATATTACCCACAAACCAATGGCCAAGCCAAATCCACCAATAAAACCCTAAACAAAATTCTCATGAAAGTGGTTAACGATACTGGGAAGGATTGACATATGCACATTCCTTTCACTCTTTGGGCATACCATACTAGTATTCGTACTTCCACTACTGCCACTCCCATTTTCTCTGGTCTACAGGTACCAAGGCTGTTTTGCCTCTCAAAGTACAGATCCCATCTCTCTGTATCTCTCTTCAAGAAATGCTTACTGATGATGACTTTCGCCAAGACCATTTAACACAACTTGAATTATTAGATGAACGTCGTCTTCATGCCCTCAACCATCTCCAAGTCTACCAAAAATGCATCAAGCGTGCCTATGAAAAATGTTTCCATGAATGCACCTTCAAGGTTGGTGATCTCGTCCTCAAGGAAAATCAACATGTAACCAAAGCAGAAAAAAGAAAACGGGGAAAATTTTCTCCTAATTGGCTTGGACCATACATCGTGACCCATGACTATGGATCAGATGCTTATCGCTTGTCTTCACTTGATGGTAAGCCCGAACCTAAGCCCCTCAATGCCTTGCATCTTCGACCGTTCTACTGTTGAATTCTAGTCCTACATCACTATTTATCTAGTTCATGCTCGTCCCTTGAGCGCCATTTACCTTTTTCTTTTCCACACCTCATCTCCAACGACTAAACAAGAATCATGTGATTATCCGTCACCCTTTGCCTTATCTTAAATATGTGCACCACAACTCTGCACATGGCATGATTCTCATGGATACTTTTCATCTTCTTTTAGATGAGATCCCTTGGTTGTTCACCCTTGCCTTCTCAACAAGAACCAAATGCTTTGTTATAGTCTAGTCAATGACTTAAAAGTTAAAAAAATAATAATAATAAATAAATAAATAAATTTTTCTCCTTGAGTCAAACTTCCAATCTAAAAGATGAATCCCTCAAAAGGACATCTCCCTCCTTCAATTGTCGCTATAAGTAGACTACTCCCTCAAAGGACAGCTATAAGAAGCTCACAACTCTCTACATAGTCTTTCCAAAACGAGGACTATCTTCTCAAAAATCAAAATTCAGAAGCTTCTCGCATCGATCAGCTTCATGAAGACCTCAAGGAGACATATAATCATCCCGTATATATTTCCTGCATTGATCAGTCTATCTAAAAAGTCAAAAAAAAGTAACCCTTTTTCGTCATGGACTTGCCTATTATGATCTTGGCTCTGTTGCCCAAGGCATTTTACCTCCCATTTTATCACCCACTTACCTTCACCTCCTTACCTGTCGTATTTTCACCTCATAATGCCTCAAGGGACCTGCTGAACCTACGACATTTGGTGATTCTGTGACTATTCTTCACCTTTAGAGTAATCAATCATGCAATGTCTTTAGGGTCTTACGTTCACTAGCCTATATGTAGATGTGTTTCATATGTTTTGATCCTTGCCAATCGGGTGGCTTTCTTACCCCCTCTTATCTTTTCTCTTCTTCATTACCTTTTGATCTTCCTATATAGGACTAAACCCTCGACACCTGCCTTTTGGGGTTTTTTCTTCTCACACCTAAATCAGCCTAAAATCACCTTTACCTATCCAACCCAAACATTACCTAATTATACCTATGACCTAGAATCACCACTACCTATCGACCTAAAATCACCTTTACTTATCTACCTATATTCCACCTAACCTAATCGACCTTGACCTCATCATACTTATGACCTCGAATCCAACCTAACTATCAACCTCACTACCTATTCTGCTATTTTCTCATATTCTTTCCTAGCTTATGGGAGAACTACATCAGCTTGAGGTCCCTTTTCACTGGGACTATATAGGCAGCACTTCTAGGGCATGGGGCCCTGGAAGGTTAGCTCAGCCACTCTTTACCCTAACCATTTTCCCCACCTTTACCTAATTTCCTATTCATATCAAAAACCTCGACATCTAAACCATATACCACATAACTTTTACCACTTATATTATTTCACATTTTCATACATAACCAACATTTTCCACATTTTACACCATCTCATGCATTTATATGGCCATTTGTTATCAAAATACCAAAATGAACATCCATGCCTAGACCAACCTAACTCCACCATGCCTAAACCAACCTGACTCCACCATGCCTAACCAATCTAACTCAATCCATGCCTAACCAACCTGACTCAACCATGCCTAAATAACCTGACTTGATCCATGCCTAATAACCTAACTCATCCATGCCTATACCCTAACTCAACCATGCCTAAACAACCTGAATCGATTCATGCCTAACAACCTAACTCATCCATGCCTATAACCTGACTCAACCATGCCTAAATAACCTGACTCAACCATGCCTAAACAACCTGACTCGATTCATGTCTAACAACCTAACTCATCCAAGCCTAACCTACGTGACTCGATCCATGCCTAAACTAACCTAACTCCGTTATGCCTAACTCACCTAATTTCCATCCATATCAAAGTAACAAATCCATATTTCATCTAACACAAGCCATAAACCAATATCTCCTAAACACATTAACACATCACCAAATACCATGAATCTCATCATATAAATCAATAACTGTGTATCTCAAAATACATGCCTATCTCATCATGGCCATCATCTCAAAAATGTCGGTATGCAGGCTGATATACAATACAAAATGTCATCGGCACGCAGCCCGGTCTCATATATACAAAAAGAATGAATGAATCAATACAAAAATATCTTCGGCTCACAAGCAAGTATCATGTACAACACAATAATAAATACACAATCTCTTCGACATGTAGGCCGGTCCATAGCATGTCAATCATCTCCCCATCTGATATCAGGGAATGTTTCCTATGGCTATGTCTCTCTCGACCCCTCTATCGCACCTGTCTGGTGCCCGGCACCTACCTCACCTCCTGCTTATGGCCCCTCACCTGGGGCTAGCCTCTACACACTAGTGGCCTCACCATGACCCTGTCCCTTGGCTCGTCGGCCCCCTGTACTCTCCACACAGTGAGTTCGGGATCTTGTCCTCTCACTGGAGGCATGTTGTGCTCTATACTCGGCATAGGAGGGCACATCTAGCCCGGAAGCTAACAAATGATCTTGGTAATACCATGCCTCTCCTAGGGCATATTTGAACTTGGCTATGGGCACTGTCTATGGAGATGCCATGGGTCCTACTACCTGCATAGGAACCTGTACAATTGGACCATATCCCTAAACCTGCATTGAGTCCTGTGTTGGTACTGGAGCCTAAGTCGGCCTTGGAGTCTATGCCTATGTCAGTATCTACACCTGAAGGGTAGTAATATGTGCCTGTGTTGCTGTTAGCTGACCCTGCAGACCCGTCACCTGCCCCTGCATTGTGGCCAACTGGCCCTGTAAAACTTGCACCTATGCCTGTAGAGTGGCCATCTCCCCTCCATCTCCACCTACCTCCTCTCCATCTCCATCTCTCCCTGCCTCCACCTGTGCAGGTACCTATCCCTGCCCTGCTTGAGCCTACAACGTAGCTATTTGGGCCTGTAATATAGTAACATGTGCCTTTGAACCTGTAAGCTACCCTTGCATGATCCCAAGCTGTGTCACCAACATAGTCACCTGCCCCTGTAGGGTGTCTCTCTGAACTATGATGGTGGCTAAGTCTGGCTGCCCTAGCCTCAATGGTATGGCTCTCAGCTGTGCTTCCCACCACTGCCTGTAGCCATCTGCAACCCCAACATCATCAATCTAAGTATCTACTGGCTGCTCCTCCTACCCAGTCGGCACTGTGGGTCATGGTGGAGACATAGGTCTCTCCACATCATCTCTCTGGTACTGAGGGAACGAAGGTGGTACACCCTGGACCAATCCAAACTGGTGTCTAACCCACTCTACGGGTATCTGCTCATGCTCTCCTACTCTCCTCCCCTCTATCCACATATGTATCTATGGCCCAGCTAGCTCCGTGGCCATCTATCTGTATGAGGGGAATCTCACATTGGCCTCCAAATGATGTCCACCCCGGATAACCCCTCTAATAACCTCCTGTAATAAGCTACATCATGAGTAGCTCTGGCACCTCGAGCCTCTCCCATAGACAGTACCCACCGCTTGTACCCCACTCTCAAAACTCTCGTGGGAATGCATCTTCCCGGGGCATCCCCACTGGTCGAACACAAATAATGTGCTCGTATGCCCAACAATGCAGTCATACGATGCAGCAGATGCTGAATCTTTGCAGTCACCCGTAGGCCCATAGCTCTCTATACACATGTGTCAACAATGCAAGTGCCCATATGAACCGTGTCTGTTGTATCATCATGTCATGGAGGATTCCCATCAGTGACCTTGGGAATCACCCCCCCTCTACATCCGGCAGTGTGAAGTAGCACACTGCCTCCATCATGAGTACCACTAACCTCATCTCCTCTGGATGAGCTGTATACATCGCTCCATAGCTCAGACTAGTGCTATGGAACATCAGATCTGCCACACCTTCACCAAAAATGGGTACTATAGCTCCTTAGACACCTCTGAAGAGATGGAATAAACCTGGGCCCCCAATATGGGCAACCGCAGGATCCTGTAGACGTCCTCTAGGGTGATCGTCATCTCACCCATCAGAAAATGGAAGGTGTTGGTTGCTGAGTCCTATCTATTGATGAGGGAAACCATAATAATCACCTCCCAGACGATATGCCAGTAGCGTCGCACGCATATCAATCCCACCTCTGCCATATGCTGCCACTCCACCTATGTCATGATCACCCGTACTATCAATAATAAGGGCAACATCCAGACCCTCATCCGCAGCTCATCTCAGGCCTGCATCCCAAAAAATCAATGTATTAGTACATCTTCCCAACTTACCTTATTTTTACCCCACATCCTAACCTAATATCTTTCCCCACACCCATCCCATTGGCCTTGTTTACCCAAACCCATCTATCTACCCTAAACCTATCTACCCTAACCTATCTACCCTACATCATACCTAAACCCATCCTACCCTACCACATACCCAATCTACCCCACCTATCCTGAACCTATCTACCCTAACCCTCACCCACACCTACCCAAACCCATCTACCCTAACCCTCACCCACACATACCCAAACCCATCCACCCAAACCTATCTACCCTACCCTCACCTATCCAAACCATCCACTCAAAACTATCTACCCTACCCCTCCACCCTACCCACCTACCCTACTTTCTCATCCTAAACCCTTCCCCTCTCACCTAACTTCTTTCCCAACCTACCCGTACTCTCTTCCCTTTTTTATCCCAATTTACACTTTGGATTAACCGACCCCGGTTATCCTCGAACCGACCACAGTCTCCCTTTGACCGGCACCGGTCACTGTTCTTGTGACCGGTACCGGTCACTACCCACCGACGTCGGCCACAAGTCGACCGACGTTGGTCACTGTCCTGCCACCCGCCCCAACTTCCCAACCCTATTTTTTCCCTTCCTAATCATTCTACCCACCCAAATCCCTCCTTACACCCCTCATTGTTCCTACATTACCCTTTTTCTCTACCCCCTACCCTTCCTCATTCCCATTGCCCTCTATTTTTCCCATTTTGAAATTCTTTCCCCCCCAAAAAACCCCCATTTTTCACATTTTTCATATTTTTACCAAATTAACTCACAAATCACTCACAAAGGTTCAAATCCTACCTGATCCTGTTGCCTTCATCATGGTGGAACCTCTGGCCTCCGTGCCACTCCTCTCGATCCCTCTCTAGCCTCTGTCATCCTCAAATGACCTCCAACTCTCTCCACCAATCACCTCGCTTGATCCGATCTCATGGCCCCACCTCTCACCCAATCAATCTCACCTATATGGCTCGCCAACCAATCTCTCTTCCGTACTCTTTTGAATTCTTACTCTTTGATCTCTTTTTGTCCTCTTCTTCTCCTTAACAATGCACAAATGAATTTTAAAACATGGGTTTTCCACTTTTTATACCCTACCCGACTCAACCAACGTCGGTTAACCCTTGACCGATGCCGGTCTGATGCCCTAGACAACCTGCTATGTCGGTTCCTCTCCACCGTCATCGGTTCCTACTGACCACTGTTGGTTACCCTACCTACTCATTTCCCTCACATTTGACCTCATTTTCCTTCCCTCCTTTTTCGTTTGCCTCCCCTACCCCTACCTGGATCACTTTACCTTCCTCTCTATCCCTCCACCTTCCTCAGCCTTACCTCATTAGCCATTGACGCCTCCTCATTTTACCCCTACCCCGGCCTTACTCGTGCTATGACGTATCTATCTAGACCTAGAAAAAATTTTGTGACCTTTGAACCAATGTGCTCGCTATACCTTGCGACACTATTACCTATGTTGTTTGACCTAATGACCTTACCTAGCCTATTGCCGTGACCGTTTATCCTGACCCTACCTTTGGTGTACCGGAACATACCTAAAAATTCCTGCACCTAACCTATGTTGTGTTTCCTGACCATATCCTATACCTTGGATACTAGAATCACTTCAACCTTGTTTGGATAAACCTATCGACCTTAGACGATGTAGAGTTTGCAAGCTCTTCAACCTGGTACCATGTCACAGTTTATACGTGTGCATGCGTTCAACTGCCACTACCTTTGACCTTGGCCCATTTACCCATTTACCTATCTACCTGATTTTCCCTTTACTCCTTTCCCCAATTTTTAATTATTCTTCTTCACATCCACTTTTATCAAACCACTCACCGATGTGCTCTGCCACCTCATCAGTTTTTGGTTTGAGGGGGATCACCCTCATTCCCACTTGGGGCAACCACACTCTATCCTTGTTCACATTGCTTACCAATACAAGCTATGCAACAAGAAGGGGCAAAATGTAGACACCAAAATCATGTCGTAATCACCTTGGTCCCCTACCACAACCCTATAATCATTTCCTCATCCTCAACACTTTAGCACTTACCTCCTGCACCCCACACATTTTAATTTAATTACTTTAATTAAATTAATGCCATTTATATCCATACATATTAATTTAATTATTTAAGTTAATATCCTTTTTTCCACCCACATATTAATTTAATTATTTACATTAAATTAATTCACCATCCTCACACACCTATTTAATAAAATTGCCTTTATTAAATACACCTCACCTAACCACCCCCATCATTTGACCCATTAACCTAAACCCTAAACCAATATCCTAAATAAAACCTAACATTAGACCCATCCCCTCACCTCAAATTAAAAGCCTCCTAAGGTCAGTTTTTGCCCCGAGAAAAAGAAGAGACCCTCATCAAATGGCGGAACAACTTCCCAGGAAACTTTTGAACAAACCGAGATATCTCACCCAAACTGATCGTTCTACCCTCGATGTCGGTTCACCCTAAATGACCGAGATGGACCAAATGGCCTATTTAGCCCCATCTAAAGCTTTGTAATACGGGTTGTTGGTTGTTGATTGTGGGTTTTGTTGTTTTGGAAGACTTCTGATCTCAGATTCAATCTCTTTATACACGATAGCAGAATGAAGATTGATTGGTGATCAACAAAGGCAACAAAAATAAACTAGCAGAACAGTGAGGCTTTCTTCCCAGCATTCTCCAACGCAACAACTTCTTCATTATTCTTCAGACCTGTACCTCACAGAAGAGTAAGTATCCTCCTTCCATCTATTTCATTTTCTTATCATCAGCTGTAGTCCTTGTGGTAAAGGAACCTAGTCTTTTACCCTCTGCCCATTCCCTCTTTCCAGCTACATCCACCTTCTATACCCAATCGTCTTAATACCTTGCCCAATTATCTATCTGACCTCTTCAGTAATCTCAAACCTTCTCAACATATTTACACCCCCTCTGTGATCAATCCCTACCTTCCACCAACTCCACTTTTTCCCCAAAACTCCCAAAACTCAGACTATGTGATTTTACCAGTTCCCAACCTGACCTTCATCGGTTCTCTCTAACTGTCACCGATTACGATAAGACCGTCATTGGTTTTGTAGAACTGTGGTCGGTCTCTGATCTCTGCCAAAACAACAATCTATTTGTGACTCACATTCAACCTGACCTCATTGTTCTCACCTTATACCTACTTGAACACCTATTTGACCTTCAGATCTATGTCTAACCTAGCCTGTTAGCTCAAATTCACCTATAACCAACCTACTTGACCTCTAGATCTCCTACTATCCTAGCCTATTAGATTAGATCTAGCCTATTGCATTTTGTATGAGATACCTAAATCATATTAAACTACAGTAGGACAATATTTACTTTATTGCAGCATTGAATTGTTTTAAACAGTGGACTGACGGCCATCTAGGAAGTATCACACTTCCAGGATCTAGCACATGCTAGGTAGTCCACTGCATATATCATTTAACTCTCTTTTGTGGTCTTGTTTTGGTTCTTATACAGGTAGTTTCTCCTAGCCAAAAGGAAGGTCTCACAATCACTTTGATTCAGAATTCATTAATGCGCGCATACAACCTTCAACCATCTCAAACCAGGTATTCCTCTTACCACATTTACCTTATCTGTTTCATCGAGTACTTCTCAGAAAAACTAAGAAATTAGGTGAAACACCATGCGCTAATAATTTCTGCAACTGAGGAGGAAAGTGCATCCATTTTTTCAATCATCTCAGATGAGAATACCTCTATTTTTCAAAAAATGTTTCCATAACCCTCGTCGGATTAAAATTACTAGATCTTACAACATGTGACTGTAGTTCTTGGATTTTTACAAATGAATTTATTGAAGGTGGAGATTATGACCTCCATGTCATTATCTCATTATGCATAACATTTACACTTGTTAGATGGCATAACACATAAGTTGTATTAGATGTGTTGGATGCTTTGAGAAGGATTAGATTATAAGACCATAAAAAATGTTTAGATGTGGTAGATTATGTGTCAATGCCCAAGATATGTCATTTTCATAAAAAATAATTAACAAATCAATAGAAAAAGGGATGTTTATAGACTCCAACATAACTACATTACTTTAGGGATTATGATTGATGAAACTATTGGAGGAAGAAATTTTCTCCCGTTTTGCATCATTTGAGTCTTCATAGCATGTTCTTTTTTCAATAGATGTATCTCATCAATTATAGGTGCTCTATCATATCGTTCATCCTAGAAAATAGATAAATGTTGGTAAAAAATTGTGTCATTTTAGCACCAATTAATCTCAAACCATGATCAGGTCTGTCAGGTAGAAGAAGGTTAAAAATAAGAACAAAATGACAAAAAATATACAAATCTTTCTCTTCATAATCTCACCCCTACTCTTCCAAAATCACATTGAGATGTCATGGAATTTATTTTTTTCCCCCTACTACTTCTTTACAAAAAATCCATAGAACACATACCCTCTTTTGATGCATTCCAAATCTTTGGATCTAAGGATGAATTTTCTCCCTTTTCTTCAAGAATCATGTTTCCGCACTTACGTTGTAATTATTTATGATTTGTAAGATTTTGTATCTATAGAATTTGTGTGATAGCACCCAAAAAATAGTTTCAACCATGTTTTCCATGTTAAGAATAATAAGATTTACATGTATTTTGTTTTTTTGTGATAATGATTCAATTCTAACCTCAAAATGTGACCTCACTTGCACCCCTAATATTATGGCCCACCTTGAAACATGTCTTCCTACAGGTACCCCATCTCTCACCTTAATCACATAGGGAACCTTCCATTCCTTTTATCTATAATTACATTCTTTCAATGTGGCCCTCTATAACTCTTGATAAATTCTACTTTTTTTTTGATAGATTGAAACCATGACTCGATGTTAAATCATGAACATATAGCTCATTTGACTCAACTGCATTGGAATTTTTAGGTGTTGTGGTTGCAAACCTCTCTTAAGAATCTATATAAGGGACCTGATTAACTATTGAAGGTTTTCTAGACACGTAATTTTTATTACATTACATCTCTTCTTATGTTATAGGTGGAGATGGTACTCGATTTTTTGCAGTAGGTGTCATGAGAACATCATGATTATTTTCCACTCCTACGTATAATTGATTCAATTGTTCATATAATGCTTACAAATTAAGGTCAACAACTTGATTTAGAAGGGGTCCATGTTCAACATTTAAATTAACATTTTCATTGGCATCATTCCCTTATTGAATCGTTTCTTTTGAACACATGTTTTTATGAGAAGATACAATTTCCTCAAGATCTTGTTGATTTTTACCATTTTTTGTGGAAACTTTTTTGAGCCTGTAAAGTAGATTATATATAAAATTATTCTATAAAAATAAGATGTATATAATAATAAGTTAATTAAATATATACAAATGTAAATTAGATTCAACATTTTGGAGACATACACCGATGATTTGAAGTTTTTAATTGGTATAGCAACTGACATTAAATATTCATTATTTTTCTTCACATTATCACTAAGAAGACACTCATAATCAGTAAATCATTCGTATGCATCATCATAATCATCTTTCAATACCTCATTTCTTTTAACAACGCCCTGCACATGAACATAAAATTAGAAACATAGTAATTCATTTCATGCATTATTTTTCTGAAAATGGTGACTAAGAATATAGTGACAAATATACATCAATAGAATGTAACAAGGATAATAAAATTGAGTAGGAAGATAATTGAGTTGTTTTATCTTTGCAATATCTTTGGGAATTAAGATCTAATACTCATTATATGACTTTAACAAACATCTTGATGAATATTATGGGAATGGAACCAATAAGAGAAACTAGGAAACATCAAGATAAGCATAATTGATTATTGTAGACACAAAATCACGCACTTTTGACAATTGTTTAGTCTCAATTGCATACTACTATTCATATGCTTCCTAAGTAAGAAAAGTACTAATTAACCCATGTCTTTGGCTACTTTTATTTTCTTTTATGGTTTTTCTTTCAGTCTTGCACTTGTACTTGTTTAGTCTGTCTTTTCACCTTTCGACATTTGTCATTATGGACACCAACACCTAGCCAAGATGTCGGCGCTAGGTGCTCATGCCCCCTCTAGGCACCCTTGTCCTCTTTGTACTTTGGTCACACTTTTTGGGTCCTTTCTAGCCATTTGAGTATCTTGTCTTTTTGGTAGTTGGCCTTTCTGTGGTTAATTACGAAATTCAAGTGAAGGAATCATATAAATATAAAGTTATACGATCGTAATAAGGGACCAAGCACTAAGCATCTACTATCTCCACCTAAGGTTGCATCCATCAAAGGAATCTATAGCTCCATTTGCATTCATCTAGCTCCATCACAAGGGATACATGTTTGTTCATCTGTATCACACTTCATAGGAGGGGAGTCTATTGTTTTAATGCACACATTATTTACATTCTACATTTAATTACTTGCTTGTTATTTCAGGTGTGAGACGCACAAGACCAACCTAGGGCACAATTCCGCACATGCACACATAGAACTACATTGGGTATGAGATGTAGTGCAATGCTTAGTCATAATTCTATCATTTTGGAAACTGAGGACAGTCTGGCCCCTTCATTTAAATATTTATTTTTTAGGGTTTGATTTTTTATTTAGGATTTTATAAGCGGTTCATTCATTACAGATCTACAACAAACTTGGTGATCTTGTAGCAACATATAGGTGACAAAAGAAAATTAATTGTGAACATCTTGCGACCCTAAGAATTCTAGATTCTGAGAATCTACACAGACCAGGGCACCCAGAAATTAGACCAAGGAACCCACGGGAACCCATATCCCTCTCCAGGTGCCCCAATATAGTCAAATATTTTGGATCTGCATTTCTCCAGACTCCTGTGTGACAGTCTCCAATATTTGTTCATTCGGTCTCCACTACGACACAGTCTAATAACCTCTTCAAATCAGCTAAGGCCTTTCTAACCCTCTTTGTAGTTAGGGTTTCATACTTTCATTGCTTAGTTTCTTGGGTATTATTTCTATATTTTAGTATTTCATTATTTAGTTATTTATTGTTGTTATATCATCTAGATTAGGCTATTATTTTAAATTTTAGCATAATCATTTTGGTGAACCCAATCTTCAAATCCACCTTTTTCTTATGAATCCTCTCATCAATATGGCTCACTCTTCTTAATTGCTTATTGATGATATCACTACACTTCCCCAAGATTTGTACATGCTCTTATATGTTTCTCGTGAGGAAGCCACCAACCTAGTAGAGATTACTACTTCTACTGCCATCCCCACTTCCATTGCTATTTACCACCTGCTTCTACTCTTCTTCCCATTTCTACCATTCTTGTTTCTGTCCTTACCCCCACTAACCATTTTACTCCACCTCTTGTTTCTCATACATGGAAATTTTCTTCCGTCAGAAATCAAGATTTGACCTCTCTATATCAATATCTCCAAGCACAAATTTGTCAATAACAGCAAGCCACCTCTCATTCATCTCCATATTTGGATTCCACTTTGTTATTACACACTCCATTTGCACCCACCACTTCCACTTACTCACTTCCTCCTAATTTTGTCATCCCCGAGATGCATATTTTTAATGGGCATGTTTACCCGCAAGGTCATCTCTGAGAATTCTACATGGCTTGTCTATATTTTTTGAATGACCATATTCTCTTGGCTAAAATATTTCCCCACAATCTCCAAGATTATGCGATGCGGTGGTTTTATGACTTACTTGTTAATTCAGTAACATCCTTCATGCATCTTGCTAATGCCTTTCTTACTCACTTTTCTATCAACATTGGATCCAAAATATATGCCCAATTTTCACAGCTTAAACAAGGACCTGATGAATATCTCCCTGATTATGTCTTAGGATACAAAAACAACCTAGTTAATATGCCTAATGTGCTCACCGACTCTGAGCTTCAGGATTTATTCATCCTGAGTTTACTACCGCCTCTTCAGGAAATTTTTCTCTTTGAGACATCTCCCTCATTTGAATGACTATGTCATACTCTTAAAATTCACAAAACCAAACATGTATCCATTGGTAAGATTAAATATTAGGAACATGCATCCTCTTCTACACGTTTTCAAATAAATTCAACATTCAAACCTTCAACAACCAAACCAACTGATACCAAACTTACTATCAATTTTATCTCTAATACCAAGGAAATTCAATGGTAATTGCCTTAATGTACATTCACCAAATTCCCTATGGATCCACACCTCATATTACAATATCTTCTTGAGAGAAATATTATCACGTTATAGACACAAGAAATTGGTATCTCTACTTTTTTCACCCCGCATTCGCTTCTTTTACCATGGTCACCTATCTATACCCCCCTTCTTAAGTAATTCATGTTCATGTTAACATTCCCATCCTTCCCATCTATTATCCTATTCATTTTAATTTATTATTAATCCTCTTTGATCATCCTCTAATCCTCATATCATTTAATTATTCCTAGTTTCCCTTCTCTAGGTTGTTTATTATCTCTAACTACCTAGTTGTTTATCCCTACGATGTCCCTATCTTTTATTTAATCTATTTCACCTCCCACCTACCCATGACACTTCTCTAGGAAACCCTAACCTACCTATGTGCTTTAAAACACTTATCATAATCCATAAAATCCCTATCTCTTAAATAAATCACTCTTCCACCACCAAAATGGACGACTCCCCGTAGTTGACGAAGACCCACCTGAGTCGTCATCGACCCTATAAAGCTGGTTTCACCCCCTTCAAAATGAGGCATAATCAGATTTTTCTTGCCTTACGTGAACTTATCTTCAAGCTTGAGCTTCTTTGCAGTTGTGTCAGTCTCATTGGAGTCCATTTGAGCTTGTTTTGCATCACTTGTGGAAACTTTGGGAATTTTACCTTAACTTTGTGTTAGTTTATGATGTCATTGCTATTGTCTTTTAGAAACTAATGTTTTTCAGGTTCAGCTGCCATTAGAGCTTCATTTTTAGCCTCTTCTTTTAGTCATCTTGTCTACAGGTTTTCTGTCTAACTCATCCACCTTCGGCCTTGTTCAGGACTTCCCATTTCATCGTCACTTCACCCAGGTCGTCGTCAAGCTAGCCCTATTTTGTTATCCATTTTGTCTTCCAGATCCTCATCAATGTGTTTCTTTTGTCTGTTTATGTTTCCAGTTCTCAGATATTTCAATCTTCCTCTCTTTTAGTATAAATATGTTCTATTTGTCTCCATTCACCACCAACTCAGCCCAGTTGTTGTCAACTCGAGCCCTATTTCCATCCAATCCATACAAATCTTTGTTTTATTGCATCGTTTTTGTTTCCTTTTCTCAAATCTTCCTCTGCAGGTTCATGTCAATGTTCTCATAACTTTGTAAGAATTTTAAACTTGATGTCCAGATCCATCTGTTCATGTCAACATCGACCTTCCTTCTACAACCTAGGTTGCCTTTGACCCAGCTAGGTACAATTTACTTTGTGTTGATTTAGATCATATCTAATCTTTTTATCCATTTCTATAATTTCCAGATTTTGCTTAGCTTCAGTTTCTACATGTTACTCTATCCTTTATCATTGATTCTATCATCTTTTATCAAACATGGGGGTTGACATCTTTATAAGGGAGTTAACACTTCTTGGAACCAAATTTTTCAAGAAACGCCTTATCCACCATCTAATCCATTTTCCTCTTAACCTTTGTTTTGCAAGTTCATTAGATTTGCAGCAAGGAAATCTACTTTGCGCTCATCCTTTTATCACCATCTTCTCCAAGGTACCTTAAACCCTTACATCTTTGGAGTTTTTTTATTTTCTTTAGTATCTATTTCACTAATCTAAATAGGAAAGAGAAAATCCGGTCAATATTCTAGCACACCTGATGGAAACACCCTTTTAGGTGATTCTCTTGCATTTTATTTAATTTTCAATATTGCTTCTATTTTCAACTAACATTGTAGGTAGAGGCTTTTATTTTACTTGTTCGTGTTGGGATTTTGGATTGCTTAGATTTTTCTCTTTGTTTGATTCATCTTGAAGATCAAATAAAAAGGAAAAGCACTCTCTAGGTATTCTTATTTTTGTCTTATTTTCTCCTTTTTGTATTGTATTTTCTCTTCCTTGTGTGTTTTTTCTCATCAAAATTGAACATTTGGTTTTGGGCTTAAAAATAACCTCTTGCATCCTTTCTTGTTTATCTAGGATAAGTAGGGGTTTAATCAGTTGTATTTCACATGTTATCACACACAACCAAACTCACACATTAATCCACACATCAAAACATTCCCTACCAGGTGGAACTAAATGGGATTTCATCACCCAACAAAACCATCGTGGTGTTCTTACCATGTTATAAATCCTACACAGATTTGGGCCTCACGTACATTTGGGTATATCGATAACTCCCCATCCTAAACTACCTAAAACCAACCTTAGATTTATCCATTTCCCCTTTTATTTTTTACATTATATAATTAATCAAGATAAATAAAACCTTACATGTTTGACTTGTTTTTCTTAATTAGCAAAACAATCATTTTCTTTTTTGTTTCATGTCTATTATCACATGATCTTTATCTAGGAAAATGGAACATAATCTTGCATCAAAAAATCACATCATATCATCCCAATAAACTTCCACTATATCCATTGGCTCATCCATGCCTATGGTTACTTCTTCCATGCTCACCCAACCTTTGATCGTCAATGTGCCTCATCAAGGACCTCTTGTTCAAACCACCACCTATGATGAGACCAATCCCTTTCAACATCATCAAGCCATTTCCTCTAGACCAATTACATCTCAGTAATTGTAATTTATCAAAAATACTGGCCAAGTTGACCAAGTAGTGCTCATATCTAAAAATTGGTTCACACCATCTAAAGGCAACATGATCCTTATATTGCATTGTTCTTGTGTAAAATCAGGCCATTTATCATCAAATTCCATCCACATTTGGGAATCAACAAGATGATGTTGTTTTCCATCATAGCTCTTATTTTGAGCATTCCATTGAATATGATCAATAATTTCTAGACACCTATACATTTGAAGTAACCTTTTTTTAAGATGAATGTGACGAATAACCTTTCATGGAGCATTTGATTTCAAACCTATTATATACTATGATTCTCCACATATTGGACAATGGATCTCATTTACGAGTTTTTTGTGAAATAACACACAACCATTCACACATGCATAAATGCTTTCATAGCCTAATCCTAGCTTGGAAATCAAAGCTTTACATTTATAGCGTGTGCTTGGAAATGAAGATCCATCTAGTAATAAATCATGTAGAAATGATAAAAAGTTATCCACACTATCATTTGTCCATCCATGAACCACTTGTAAATTTAGAATGTTTAGGATTGTTGATAAAATACAGTTTGCAAGTGGGAAACATGAGTTTTGAAGCTTGATCCATTAAAATTTCCCACAATCTTGTATCCTTATCCTTGAAATTTATGTCACCCTCAAAATGAGATGCACTTTTTTCGTGAGGTAATTACAAAGCATCATTCACCAGTCTAGTCATTTCCATCCCTTCATCTATGTTATTTCCCTCATCATGACCTCTCATATGATAATCAAATTCATCAAGATAATCAGATTGAGGCCAAGGGCTAACTCTAGAGTGCCCATAATTGATTATATGCCCACGTATGACTTCCCTTTTTCTAACTATTCCACCTTTGCAATGGTTACATGGACATGGATATTGAGTGATATTTTCCTAGAAGCCTTAGCCTCATTAAACTCGTGATATTTTCCATCTATCAATCTTTGATCTTTAATCATCTTTAAATTTCAACAATAAATGGCATACAAAAATTCAAATATGAACTTATTACAACCAACATAAATCCACTTCAGCCAAATATAGGTTAGAAAACTAAAATTTTGGAAGGTGATGGTGCAGACCTTAATCCAAGCTTATATGTCTTCTTATCCAAGCTTGTATGCTAAAATTTTGGGACATTGATTATGTGTATACAAGCTATTTCACTCAACACGTGAAAATTAATATATACCCAAATGAACAACATAGTATAAATAAAATTTCAAAATTGAACAATCATTGCAAGTAGACATGTATCATATTCTAAGATGGAAACAATTTTAATTTTTTAGTGTTTGGGCTTTATTTCCTCTATTAATAAGACACCAATTCAAGGTAGTTGTTATTACTAGCAATTGCACTAGTTGTAACTCAAATTCCACTAGAGAATTGTCAATATTTTAGAAAAGTGTGGAAATCCAGTAGGGAAGCACCAGAGTCTCTTAGAAAAGAATTGGGATCCACTAGAGAAGCACCAGAGTCTCTTAGAAAAGTGTCAGAGTCCACTAGAGAAACAGCAGTCTTTACAAAAGTCAGAGTCCACTAGAGAAAAAGTCTCTTACAAAAGCATCCACTAGAGAAGCATCAAAGTATCTTACAAAATTGTGAAGATCCACTAGAGAAATATTAGAGTCTCTTATAAAAGTTCCAAAATCCACTAGAGAATCTCTAAAGTCTCTCACAAAAGTGTCAGAATCCACTAGAGAAGCACCAAAGTCTCTTACAAAACTATCATACTCCACTAGAGAAGTGTCTAAGTCTCCTATAAAAGCATCAAACTCCATTAGAGAAACACCAGAGTTGGAGTCTCTTAGAAAATCATTAGAGTCTCATTATGTGAATATTTTTCATGTGTTGGATAATCTTCACAATCTCGTGGAGTAATTTAAGAAATATTTTCTTCCTTTGAAGAGTAGGGAGAGGTTTTGTTATCATTCCTGAGAAAAAAATATGAGGCATGATAAAGAATTATCACCTTGAAACAGGCTAAAAGATATTGATAATCCACAAGACGCAATTGAAAATTAGAAACATACACAATATGATCGTAAATGAGAGATACAAGATCAATATTTTTTATTTCAAGGCTAAAAGTGTGGGATACAATCGTCAAAGGAGCAGAATTTTGCTATACTAAAGTAGAGGGTTCCTTTTGGCCTTTATTATGGTCATATATAAGAGTGAATATCAGTAGATTAAAGAGAGAAAAATTGATGTATCTTCAATGCATTGAACAAGAAAAAGATAAATGTGAAGAGGAAAATGGGGCAAGTCATCAGATGTATTCACTATTTGAAAGTGTCTTCCTTGATTTAAAAAAAAAATCACATGTTCCTAAAATCAAGGGAATTCCCCTATATTCCTCCCTTATGTTATTAAAATACCTATTGTCTATATTTAAGATTCTCCAAATCACCATTCCTTAGGTTTCATACACAATTACTCAGGATAATGGGGAGTTAACACACGTAGTCAACATCATTATGGCAATTTCTTCCTGGCACTTTTCTTCATGACAATTTTGACTTCTTACAAGCATTTGAGGTTGAAGACAAATGAATATGGATCTGAAACTTGGAAGATATAATCATGGGGTTTCTAATATCCTACAGAAACTTGTAATATCTATGGAGAGGTTAGGAAGGTTGAGATATTTATGATAATCCAAAAACTGCCCATAAATGAGGTACCAACTAGTCATGAATTCTGTCGTGATTTTGATGCCAAAGATGACCTTGGATGGATCCAAAAATTAGTAGAAAAATTCCTTGATGTATCAATATCATGTAAAAAAATGAGGGCCTATATAAGTGATTGAAAGGGCATAATTTCAATAACATTCCTCGCTTCCCTGTTTTCACCCATAGTTGGAGATGACAATTTTTACACTTTCCTTTCTTGAAAATGCCCAAGATGGTTGATTTAGGACCTAAAACTTGGAAGATATCATAATGGAGGTCTTAAAAACCTACATAAACTTGGAGGAGACTTAGAGAGGCTAAGAAGGACAATAGTTTTATGACAGTCATAAAACTAGTTTGTTTCTGCCTATGAAATATTCTTGGTCCATGTGGCCTTACTAATGCAATGAATGGATTAGAATCATACGGATCTACTAGAAAAGGATATTTTTACCTTTAAATACACCTCTTCATGATGGTTGACCATTTTTGGGAGTCCTTTTGATCACTTTAGATGCACCTTTGACTCCTTAAAACTCATAAATATCAACCATTCCAAAAGTGAGTCCCCATGACTTTAGAGGCACCCCTATTTGATCTTAAAACATTGAAACGTCAAATATGAATCAATAAAGGATAAAAATAACCCCCTTTTTAAATCCATAGTTTATCATAAGAGTGTCAGAATTATCATAGAAGCACTAGAATTTATCATAGAAGCACCATATTTTATCATGGAAGCATCAGAGTTTGTCATAGAAGCACCTGAGTTTATCATAGAAGCAGCAAAATTATTTTCACGAAAATAAATTAGGATGATCTAGTTGATATAATCCTATTTAGGTTTTTTGATCCATGACATAGGATAAGGGCTTAAAATAACAAGTATTTTTCTCATTTTTGGTTCAAAGCCAACTCTTGATTTAATCTTCTTTCTTCTTTGTTAAATTTTTTATTGATCCCTTGTTTACATATTAAATTTTGGGATGCTTTTAATTGGGCAGTAATATTATTCCCTATTGAAAAATATTTCCAATTTTTGTTCTCTTTCGGTGCTTGATTTTAGTTTTTTTAGAAAAATTGTATGGTAGATAACTAGTAATGAATAAAATTTTGGTCCACCATGTATCAAATTTGTTGATGAAATTAGGATTTTTGAGCCACATTTTTTCAAACTAGAGTTTAGTTAAGAACTAAAAACTTGATGTTATAATTCACTATTGCAAGCAAGCATACATTATTCCAATTTAAAGTTGAGGTACATCTTCCAACACACATTCAAGAGGTCTAGTGGGATCCATACAAGTTCATTTAAATAGAAATGATACATATGATTCAATATTGTGAGCCCATATTTACATCATCGTGTTTGTTGATTTGTTTATTTTTTTGTCTTCTTCTGATTCTTTATTTTTTATTGTTCATACAATAATTGGAAGGGTGTAAGTTATATTTTGAATTATCGTCATAGATACCCATGACATGGAGTGAAGGGAATATTAATGGAGATATTGCATTCCTTTTTGGGAAGGTGTTAAGACCCTGATAAATCAATGATATGATTTTCAAGGCCAGCCACATGAGAAGAAGGATTGACTATGAATGTTTGAACATCAAGAACCCCGGATTTGTCAAACAACTACTCTTGACCTCCTAGTGAGGTTACATCAAAATTTTATGGAAAATTTCCACCCATTGAAAATATGTGCATTAAGAAGAAGAAATAAAATATGTGCTAGATTATTTATCTAAGAGCTAATCTAGGACACCCTACAGTAATAGACATAGTACTCATGAGTCATTGATTGAATGTATCTCCCTCAGTAAAGAGGAAAGTGTAAAAAACACTAGAACCAAATATAGGCTAAGTGATGCCTCCAGCATCAAATATTTCTAAATAAAACATTGAAATGGCATGAAGAGGAAATCCACACAAGGTCAATGGTGTTTATCTGCAAAGATGTCTTATTAGAGGCTTCATCAATACTAATATCCAAGAGAAGTGGTAATGATATAGGAAACTGCTCCTGTGTAAGGGCCTTAAGTTTATCCTTTCTCTTGAAAAAAAGGAAATCATAGTATGAGACTCCCAAATAGGTTATTATTTCAATTTTTGAAAGAGGTTAGGCCCAACTCAACACTCAAATGCATCTAGAGAGAAGGTCATGATATAACACCCTTGTTCAAAAGCATGAGTTCTACTCATTGTTATAAGTTTGGAAATTTTATTACCATCAATATTGATGGATGGAGAGTGTAGAGCCACACATAGAACATCACAACAATAGAGAGAGTGTGTGCAATATGAGCATAACTACCTATGAGAAGGAGATATATAGAACACAAGGAGGAGAATAAGTTTAAAACAAATTTCAATACTATTAAAAACAGACATACCTTAGTTGTTTTGGTAGATCCACAAGGCTCCAATTTCTGAAATCGAATGCTCCTTTTAACTTCCATACCAGTCAAAAAATTTTTCAAAAAATTATACCCTTACAAAGTCTGAGTTCTATAAATAGTTCTAGCCCATGCAATAAATGTCATTCCTTGTTTTTTTCCTAAATTCCTCCAATCTGCAATGTTTCCTCCAATGCCAAAACAATATACCCCTCGATGCAAAAATAATATCATGCACCCAAGTTTATCCTCTACATCAAATGTCATTTGTCATTTTTTTTCCCTAAATGCCTCCATTGTACAATGTTTCCATCCAATGCCAAAACAATCTCCCCCAAAATTCCAAAACTGTATTAAGCCCTGAATCTGGCTTCCCTCCAAAATGCCAAAATAGTATTTGGCCCCAAATTTGACTTCCCTCTTAATCGTATTTGGGTGCATAATATGCCTCGAGATTACATTTTTGAGGATATTATTACATTTGATTTTATATTAATGAAAAATTACCATTTATATATATCTAAAAAATAATAATAACTTTATGTGCATCCACAAATTTGTGTGGAACACTTATAAAGAAGGAGTGGACTCTATAATTTAAGTATATATAATATGTCTTTGACTCATGGGTTAAATTTCATGGTTGTTTAGATGTTTTTTTATGATTTTAGCCATAGAACACTTACAAATATTTGAAATAACCGTCACATGTAATTTGTACATATATAAAATATGACAATTATTTTTATACAAATTTATATGTAAACTATATATTAAATATAATTGAATATATAAAATAATTAGTCTAATTCACAACAATAATTTCACACATTTAACAATAGAGGAATAACCTATTCATAAAGTCTTTATCATCCTTTCAAAAGAACATTTGAATGATAATAATGACTACCTTATAAACTATTATTAATGTTAAGATACTACAAATTTAGTGTTAAATTATAAGAAGAAAATTTTACCACCAAAATATAACACTAATCTTGTATCATATTACAAATAAACACTATTATACTGGTGTTAAATTATAGGATGATACCAAATTGGTGTTATATTAATTAAAAATATATATTAACACCAAACAATTTAGTGTCTAGGTGTTAAATTTATAGGATGATACCAAATTGGTGTTATATTACAAAAAATCAATATGAACACCAAAAACATTGGTGTCCTGGTGTTAATTTTATAGGATGATACCAAATTGGTGTTATATTACAAAAATAAGATATGAAAACCAAAAAATTTAGTGTCCTGGTGTTAAATGTATGAAATTATTGCAGTGACAAATAGCTAAGCATGATTTCATGATTGGAAAACATCCACACCATAAGATGGATTCTTCTTCCAATACTCATATCCTTTATTCATGAAGTATGAAAATACATTGTACACACAAAGTTGTCGCAAATCTCTTCATAGTTAAGTGAGTAAAAGAGATGATCCTTTTATAATTGAGCTCAAGAATTTACAAATGACTCTTTGCATTCTCAGTGACTTTTCAACTTAAAGTACAATCCCAACAAAGAAATAAAAACTCTAAGTGACTTAATTTACTTTTACAAAAAGCGCATTCCCAATGAAGAAATAGAATGTGGGGAAAGAAAGAAGATAATATCGTGTTGTGATTGATCAAGTCACATGTTAGCACCAAGAATTCATTCCATTGAAGCATGTTTAAACTCAATTTTATATTAAATATATCCTTGTCCATGTGGGTCAAATTTTGGTACTAATCCTCTCTAGCAGCTGCTAGAAACTGGGTGATCATTGTTGTCTTTATTTATTGGGAGAAAAAGGTTACAACTCCATCTCACCACAAATTATCTTTACAACATTTCAAATCCATACTATAAGGATAAATTCCTGATAATAAAGGTGTGGAAAAAAATTTACGAAGTTTTGAGATGTGGAAATTGATTCGTGTCTAGAATAATTTTTCCTCCATTCGGTCAAAAGAATAGTTGGAATATGGTCTCTCAAAATGGAAAAAATAGTCTTGGAGGTTTAAAACTTCTAAAAACATTACCTTGGCTCCAATATATTTTGATAGAATCTAATGATGCCAAAAATTGAGCTCGTATGCAAAAGTTATGAACATGGCAACACCAGTGACCAATCCATGATTAAATCTGAGCACACCCTCTCCAAAAGATAAATTCTACAAGAAGGGTAAGGTGAGAAATGTGGTTTATGATTCGAAAACTATAAATAATCATATTTATCCTAATTAAATCTTCTAGGAATTTATTTTGAGAGAAAATGGAAGCAATGTTTAGCAACTTTCAACTAGAGTCTCCCTGTGAAATTTTTTGGCAATCCTCCTTACCAAATGAAAGTTACAATCATTTTATTATTTGGAGAACATGTGGAATACATGAAAGTTCAGGTTTAGAGCTTTAAGAACACAAAAATTTCACTATAATAAAAGGAGGAAGTCAATTCATATTTTTTTCCTTCATTGTTGTGAATTTTTCATGGGGTTCTTGTGAAATACAATTACACTTGAGAGAGGGAGAAAATTTGAATTTTTATGGATATTTCCAATGGAGATGGCATACTATGATGAAAAACATATTCATCCATATATAATAAAATAATCCACCTCACCATGCAATAGATGGATCAAATGAAAGGTATTTTCAAGAGGAAGTTATGCTCCAAATTTTAAGTCATTTGGTCTGTTGAGAAACTGGGAAAAAATAAATTGATTTTACGAAAGCTAGAGAAAAAAATGGTTTTCAAAATAAACTATTTTATCATTCAATACAAGGTATATCTCTTATTAAAAAAAAATTCAAATGGAGTATTTCAGAAAAATTTCAAGGGGTTTTAACCATGGAATCTCCGGTAGTGAGCAAAATGAATTCTTGACAAGCTAGGACATGGAGCTAGTTTTCATGGTGTTTGGAGGAAAGAAATGGCTGTTATGTCATGATTCTCCTTGATATTTTTCTATTTCACTATTGGAGAGCTTTAGAGAGAAAATTGGAGTTTGAAAACCACTTAAGTAGAGGATGGAGATTTGGATGGGAAATGTAAAATTTTATAGCGCAGTGAAATGCATGGATGCCTCCAAAAATATGCCCCAATTAGATGAGGGTGCACTTTTTAAATTCTCATGCATTCCAAAACTCCACCACCAAATGAAGATGCATATTTTTGACTTCTAGTAAATAAAACTCAACCAATATGAGGAGGGCGCAAATTTGAGAGGGGAATGAAAAAATATCATGCAAAAAAATATTCATGGAGCCTCCAAAATGCCACACCAATCAGATCATTTCACTTAAAAATTTTGATGTCATCGCCTCAACTGAGAAACATAACAAAAATAACTTTCCATGCACCTGGATGAAAATTCAAGTTTCCTAGGAATATAACATATGATTTTTACTGGAAAAAACTCAAAACATCCATTACAACCATTTTAAAGGTGCATATTTTTTGAGTTATGATAAAAAATCACCTTTTGACAATTAGGCTTATAACACGAGAGCAGAGGGTTTTTGGATGGTACAGAGGCTTGGAGTGACCATGAAAAAAACTAATGTTTGCATTGTGAAGAGCACTCCTTGATGTTTCATTTAACTATTCATTGGTATTCTGACTCCACTCTGAGCTCCCGTAATCATCTACTGAAGTTCACCTTCCTTCGAGGTCCAAAACACCTTATCTCACAAAAATCACCAAAAAGGTTTTCACTCCCTGAACCCATCCAATTTTCCCTTAATCTGACTTTGAATATACCAAGGATAAGTAGACCCATATCCTTTTTCCAATTAATATAATCAAGATTCCTACAACCACTTGGAACTCTCCCAACACTTCCCAGAAGTTAACACTTGTAAAAGGGAAAAATAGATAATTTTGACCAAAGTCCTAAAAGGAAAGACAAGATTTGTAGAAGATTTCAAGAAAAATGACCACTGAAATTTTGCATGCCAACAATAGGCTTCCATAGGTTGAATATTCACATTAAGGAAAACCTAAGAAGATGAAATGACACTCTTAAGATATTCAAACTAGAAAAATATTTGTTTGATGGAAGGGTGCAAGAACATACAGTTCTCCCATGATTGTATTATATTATGGTCCTGAGTTGTACAATTTTACCCATGAAGACAGTGATGCAAAATCTAAAGTTTAGGAATGATGCCTATGATTTAATTACTTCTTTAGTCAATTTATATTCTCTAGATGAATGATAGAGAAGTGTGCAAATGTGAGAAAGTTAGGAGAGAGGGGTATATACTTGTTAGGATTAAAATGTGAGCATTTATCATAGTATAGGAACAATGTTAGACTTTTCATTGGAAAAGGATAAGTTAGCAAATTTTGTTGTCTACATTTTCCCCCTCTTTAATTATATAATTCAAAATTTCATGTTTAAAGGAAAACCATATACGATTATGCACACACACTTTGTCTTAACTTGATAGTTGTTGTCCTTGGTGGTATTGGAACATTCTATGGTTGATTTAATGAAATTTAAATCATAATCAAAATAATGAGATCAAATGAATACAATAGTAATAAGTAATATTTATCATGCAAGAAGGAAGATAGTGTGTACATTAGGGATATAAGAGTGACTTATCTTGTATTCTAAGATCTGGGCTAATTCTGGGCTAGAAACCGAGTGGAAAAATATAAATATAGACTAGATATTACTCATCTAGAAAATTGGAATATGAAAAATCCCTTGGATAGGACCGCCCAGATGAGGACAAGACTGCCCTGATGTTGGTGTCTGAACTAGGTGCTAGTGTCCTAACAAATGTTCTTATTATGATCTTTTCAGAGTCTGATCTTATCTTCTTCCTTTTGCTCTTTTTTTCATCCACTTGGATGAATGGTTTCACTTTTGCACCTGAACCCACAAAACAAACCATAGTTATCTGTATAAGGCTCAAGAAAACATTATATGAAATAAATAATGCATATGCTTGATTCAGACTAACCTCGTCGGTCACCCTAATGTGATTGTCATCAAGTGTTGCACTACATTTCATACTCTCTCTCAGCTAGGTTTCCCTTGTGATAGTGTCCCTTAAAGCTAGGTTTCTCTTGTGACATTCACACCAATATAATGGGATACAACTACTTTTCCCCCAAGATGAATGTGTGAGTTGGAATTCAAAAATAGTCCCTCATATGGAGTGAATCATGCAACCCAAATGTAGTCTTTGAATATTGCTCTTTTTAGTGTAATCTATTATATAATGGCTTTGAATAATGCTTCATGCCCCCACCATGTATTGTACAGCTAAGTATGATTATGTATATGCATAGAAATGAAAATGAGAATAAGGAACATGCCCCCAAAACCATGTACCTATCATTATGTATGAGTTATGAAATGAAGTACTCATGCCCCTTATATTCTACTCTAAACTGTTTCATATGTATTTAAATTTGTATTATAACTATGCAAATGTATGAAAGCATATGAAACTATTGGAATTTTCTAGAATTCACCCTTGGATCAGGAACGCCTAGTTGGAATCCAATTTGTAGGATGATTTGATTTGTATGGTTTTGACTTGTGTGAATTATCTCATTTTTGTATATGTAGTTGTTTGTAAGGATTTGTACCCTATAAAAAATTTGTCTTTTTAGTGTAATATATTATATATTGGCTTTAAATGTAGAATATATTGCGATGAATGTCCCCTATTTTGAGGCACGCATGATAAATTATTTAAGAACGTGGCTCAAAAGAAATGATGTCATTCCCGTGTTGGATGAATCTAATAATTTTCAGTGGATCACATGAAAGGTTGTATTCATGGCCACCATTATGATCATATTCATGTAAAATGGGTTGCACATGGTGGAGACTATGACACATAACGAAACACACAATACGCAACAAGCAAGAGTAGCAATAGTAATCATGTGTTAGAGAGTAAAACAAGTGTAGAGGTATAGCAATAGCCAATCTGGTCAAAATAAGAAACAATATGTAGAATATTCATATCATGACATATATCCACAAACATGGGACACCCATGGTGTTAGAAGATAAAAAAATTGAAGGCACATATGCTTTATACAAATAAGGAAGTCAGAACAAACAACAGATTAGAGCCACAAACATAGGACACTCATGGTGTCAAAAGATAATGAAGACACTTAAAATATACATGATGAGTAAGCAAGTCAATGTGAAGCTATAATTGGAACATGTGATTGATGATTGATGGTATGTAAAGGCAAGTGTAATCCGTGAATTTCTCCACTACCATCCATGCGTCTAAAGCCCAAATGTAGATACATTTGATTCTAGTTGCAATATTTTTCTAATACCATCAAGGCATCCATATCCTTGATAAAGATAATGGAAAGACCCCTGAGAGAGAATTTCTTTATTTGAATTTTTATAAATTTTCCTTTGTTTTTGTTTATTTGTTTTTTATTTTTTTGACAGGATAATAATATCTATCAATTTTCTAAGGGGTTTAAAACAAATAGTGGCTTGATGGAGGGAAAGAAAGTGATGGTGAAGATAACATTGGATAACATCAATAGATAATTCCCCAGTGCCCTCACAACAAAGTGTTAAGTATGTACTAGTGCGTGGATATTGAGGAGGTAATTCATTCTTAAATATACTAGGTGGCAAGAAACCAAGGTGAAATAGTTATAGTAGATATAATTAACTTGAAAACAAGATAACATGATGATTAAGAGTTCACCAAAAGTTTTGAATCAAACCACGGTGCGGAATGTGGATGAATTTTATGTGAAGTATGCATTAGTGAATGAAAAATTAGAATGAAAAATGAATGAATTTGATTGAATAATAGGAAGAGTATCCACGTGCAGATGTTTTTTATTACAAGTATTATATATATTATGGATATTGAAATATTCTTAGATGTGTTTGGGATGTATGTTTTTTTGTTTGTGTTAAATATGATAGAGTGATATGTGCATAGAATCATGGCATGTCTCAAATCTAAGCCAGATGACTGATGAGGGTCGTCAATCCTTGCCATTAATAATGTCAATCCAGGGCTTGTGTCTGATGGTTGTATGCATTAAGAGAAGAAGATCTTGGAAAATAGCTCCCTTAAACACAATCCAAACTTGCATAAATTGAAAGCACACATACGGAAATTTAAATGCACTCTTGCAAAAATGTAAACACACTTGCAGAAATAAAATACACTTGCATAAATTGAAATTTTTGAATTGGAAATAAGAAAAATTAAATGAAACACCTACAGGTTTACAACATACTGAATGTTACAATACAAAGAGAAGAACAACACAACAAGAGGATAATTACAAAAAAGAAATAAACACAAATTATTAAAAAATAAAAACACAAATATACAGATCCATCTTCCTTAGAATGAGTGGCCAGTTCATTCCTTGGAAGAGGATTTAAACCATGCTTCGAGATCTTAACTCAGAACTATAAAATATTGGAGAGAAAAGAACAAATTCATTTCTTGGTAGTAAAAATTACATATCTGAGTGTGGAAGGTTGCATTTATAATTTATACATCCAACCAACTCCTTATTTTAGGAGATACAATCTGATCTTATCTTTATTCTAATCCTAACAACTAAGATCTTCATCTCCACAAAATATGGAGAGAGATATATTATTGGAGTCAAAGTCTTATCCCATTTTTTTAGGAAGATTTGCTCCCAAATCTTCTCCTTGCTTTTTGGTAACAAGAATCACAATAATTTTATCCTCCTACATTATTGGAAGGATGTTTTTCCTCAAAAGATGCTTTTTCCCAAATACCTTTCCCGGATTTTCCATTTGAATTTGTTGTTTTTTATTGTGGAATTTTTGATGCTTGTCTAATACGCTTTTTCCTCGGAGTGTAGTTCACTAAAAGTTATATTTCTCTTCATCAGTAAAACCTGTTGCAAATCTGAATGATGTTTCTGTTAAACACATTGTTATAAACAAAAACCTCTCTCAGAGTTTCTGTTTAACTTTTTTGTTTCTGTTTATGAAACTTTTAGTGCTCATCTCATACACTTTTCCTCAGACTGCATCTCACTAAAAGTTATATTTCTCTTCATTGGTAAAACCTAAAGCAAATTCGAATGAGTTTTTCCTTAAACACATTGCTATGAACAAAAACCTCTCTCAGATGTTCCATTTGAATTTTTTGTTTCTGTTTATGGAACTTTTACTGCTTACATGATACATTTTTTCCTCAGACTATAGCTCACTACAAGTTATATTTCTCTTCATTGGTAAAACCTGTAGCAAATCTGAATGAGGCTTTTTTAAACACATTTCTATGAACAAAAACCTATCTCAAATTTTCCATCGGATTCTCTGATTTTTCGAAATTCCTCAAAAACTGTCATTTCATTGATGAAGTTTCCGGAGCTAACATTGTCATTCCTTTTATGCAAGTTCCAGAACTAAAGCTGTCATTTATTTTGTGTAAGTTCTGGAACTAAATCTGCAAGTTCTTAAACTAAATCTACTTTTTCCATGAATTGCAAGTTCTGTAACTAAATGGTATTCGATTGATGCAAGTTCCAGAACTAAATCTACAAGTTCCATAACTAAATTTGTGAGTTACTGAACTAAACCTGCAAGTTCTAGAACTAAATCTATGAGTTCCAAAACTAAATTTGTGAGTTTCGGAACTAAACCTGTGAGTTCCAGAGCTAACTTAAAACAGCTATAACTTTTGCATGCAATCTCAGATTGAGATGATTCTTTTTTTGAACTTGCATAATTTTTTGAAAGGAGTCTAAATATGAAATAATATTTGAGATTAAATTTATTTTTCATGATCAATTCCACTTTTCCCAATACTAGCATTATCTTTCCTTTATGGCCTGCATACGCAAGACTTTGCATCTTTTCCCAAATAATCAATAGGATTAGTCGACAAAATAGATAACAAAATATTTCTAAAGAATGAACAAGATATATATCCTATATTATATCTTATGCAAACTATAATTTCCTATATTACATTTAAATACACTTTCAAATGTAACTTAGAAGGACAAAATAATGGTAATTTATGGCCAATATATGGCCTCATCAATGACGAGGATCAAAATATACTAAATGGGAAGAGAAAGAGCATGAATACAAGTGAGAGTCACCCTAGATGTAGAAGGGACCAAATGAATGAGATACATGATGCATAGAATAAGTTGGGAAAATGAGGTGGCATATTAGATTGTGTGTGATGATGTGGATGAAGATTCAAGAAAGAATGACAAATAGAATCTAGAGGATGGTATTGATTAGAGTCTTTGATGGAAAATATGGAGCAATTAAGAGTTGTATTTATTTTTTTGAATAGGTGGCAACGTTAAGTGGACGTGGACTTGAAAATGGACCCTTGGTAAGAGATAAAGTATGAGGAAGCATAGTGTTAGTGATGATGTTACGTAGATGTTGGTTAGAAAATAAATGGATATTGGGGGGAGCATGAGAGACAATAATGTAGTATTGTGATGAATAGGTATGATAAGTGGATGACTTTGTAAAATAGGAGGAGGTATGCAGAATGTGGTATCAATTGAATGAGATTTAGTAACCAAATCCTTATGAGGTGTAGGTGTGAGAAAATGTAGGTGATGTGGGGGGAAGATGCATAAGAGAATGAATACATGTAATAGGATGATGGAGGGAGAATATGAAATTAAGATGAGGAGAATGCATAAGAAAGTATAGATGATGTGAAAGTGTAAGTGAACTTAGAAGAGACTCATGAGGAAGATGTGTGAGAACAAGGGGGTGTGGGTGTGGGAAATGGAGGAATGAAAAGAGGTTGGTAGAAAACCAAAGCAAGTGATGAATTAGAGGACACAATAGCCAAAATAAAATCACACAATTGTATAATGGTAGAAATGATGATAGATGTGATATTAATGATGAGAAGGAATCCATAGAGGATGGTATATAAGGTACAAATGATTATTTAGAGATGGTGAAAGATGTAGAGTCTGATGAGGAAGAAATGACCCATGGAGAAGGAATGGAAGAAACAATTTTGCATGAAGTAAGGGGGTTAGTGGTAGAAGGAATAATAGGAGGAGATGGAGAGTCGACAACAATGTCTTCGTTGTTAAGGTGATTATGTATAATGTTTTGAAGTTTATGACATGATTCTATATGATTATTATTAGTATGATGATATGCACACTAGGCATAGGAGGCACACCACAATGGTGGGGGTGGCGTGGGCAAGAGGATGGTCAGCATGACATCAAGAAATTTTTAGAGGATAGAAAAAAGTGATTCAGTTAATGGAGTTAATTCGTGAATGGGTAATATGATGTGGTAAGCCTTAGGTTGGATATGAGGATGCAAGTGGGGGAGGTGATGAGATTGGATGATACCCCTAATTGATGACATTGTGAACATGCAAGTGTAGTGGTGGAATAGGTGCGGGGAACTGAAAAATGCAACATGATAATAAGATTCCCAAAATGCACATCATCAAGATGTTGATTCATGTGCATGACCTCGTCAAAGGTTTACAATGGGTGGATTTGTAAGTAATGTGAGATGTGGAGGATGAACATTTTGGATAAGAGGTCAATAAGCTCCAATTACAGGTTTGGAAAGGATATTTGGTGACTAAACACAAACTAACATGTAAAAAAGGTGATAATATACTCAACATGAAATTTTCAAAGAAAGTAAAGCTCATCTAATGTTATGTTGGGTGCAATGTAAATATATAAGTGCATGAGGAAGGATTTGGAATGTTGTGTGAAATAAATAAGGCTATGTTATGGGAGGCTTGAGTACTAATCAAGTGCTTGTCTAGAGATTCAATGTGGGAAGGTGCACAAGAGGAGTATGCCATCATGTTGGATGAGGTTGCATGCAAAGAAAAATATGTGCAAGTGATGTAAAGGGTATTTTTTGTCAATGAATTTGTAGAGTGTGGGTATTTTGAAGTGTGATAATTGTGGGTAGTGTGGATCCATGGTGTGAATAGGCTCATTGAAAATTTTGTGGTGAGAGAGCATAGGTAGGGATTTTCCCAAGTGTTGGGATTCAATATTGGTGATGTGAGAAAGGATATTTTGTTAAAACATGTTAAGGTGGGTGGAAACATGAGGGTTAATGGAAGCCATAAAAAGTGACTAGTTAGAAGGTGTGAGTGTAACATGCATAAGGGTGAATGGATAACGAAGGGAAACCATATCATGCTTAAGACATGGCATGTATGGAGGAGGAACCATAGATTACGAGGGGTAGAGTGTGTGCTAAGGTGGAAGTCCAGGGATAATTTTAATGGTGAATATTTGTAATATGGAAAAAATTTCATTTTAGGAAAATTTGAAAAGATGATTTTTTCGAAGTGGGTCGGTGTCCTGTTCGCCTAAAATATACATTATATTTTTTTTTGGGTTCAGCTTCACCTTCATTTGAAAACATCTCCTATAAAAACCCAGGTGATTCACCAGGTAGTATACCACAAGTAGCTTACCAAATTACCAATACCATGAAGTTTGAACTCGCATACTCTTAAGCACAAGAGATTGTTGTTAGCCTGTTAGGGTTAGTTGTTGACATGCGATAGGGATATAGTTGACGCGTGACAAAGAGGTATTACAAATGCATGACAAAGAGATATTGTAGATGCGTGATAGAGAGAGTTAATGCACGATAGGGCATAAGCAGTTGATGTGCGACAGGGATAGAGTTGATGTGCGAC
The DNA here is from genome assembly GCA_019776745.2 of Taxus chinensis. Classification (NCBI taxonomy): domain Eukaryota; kingdom Viridiplantae; phylum Streptophyta; class Pinopsida; order Cupressales; family Taxaceae; genus Taxus; species Taxus chinensis. The sequence continues at coordinate 488,750,885 of CM034156.1, forward strand.
AGAGCATAAGAAATTGACGCACGATAGGGCATAAGAAGTTGACGTGTGAAAGGGCATAAGCAGTTGACGCGCAACAGGGCATTAGTAGTTGATGTGTGATAGGGCATAAGTAGTTAACGTGTGACAGGGCATAAATATTTCACACCTTGGTGACGCGCAACAATTTCAGTTGACACCTTGTTGATGTGCGACAAGGATTATTGACACACTTTTAACGTGCAGCAAATGGTTAGTTATTGACGTGCAACAAGAAGTCACTACTTGCTTCTTTTGCTGACGTAGGACTCTGTACAGAATAATGGAAGGTGCTAGTCCTAAGAATGTGAAGACCCTAAAAGTAACTAAGAAATCTCAGAAATCACTCTTCAAGTATTTTGGAAACTCTTCGGATACAGATATTGAAAATGCCAACAACCATAAAGATGCCACCACAAAGAATCAGAATACTGACTGTGTGGAAGGTATTATTGAGGTGGACATGCATTCTACACAGTATCAAAAAAATGAAACCTATGATAATATGCCAGATATTGGAGATATTTTTCCTGTTGGGGTGTAACCAAAAGTGCATCAAGATATCACACATACAAATACTCAGCAAAATGGAACACAATAATCAAAATCAAATTATGGTTCACGAAAGAGGAAACCAAGTGATTGTGATATTGCTCAAAATTCTACTCAAAAAAGTAAAACATTGAAAATGAACAAGAATATGTGGACCATTGGAAAGTCATACAAGTTTGATTGGGCAGCTAAATTTCTATTTATCAAACTTGTACAATCATCTAATTCTGAAGAGATCCCATCTGAATGTACATGTACAATATGTACATGGAAATTGGGAAAGCAACAAAAAATGCAAATGATGCTAGACACTATAGAAAAACATTGTGGAAAACAATATTTGACTATAACAGGGGCGGATGGCCAGAAAATTAAAACACACAAGTGGAAAACTAAAAAATAATGCATGCATGTTAAATACGCAGTGGAATATGAGGCAGAGCAAAAAACACATACATCTCTTGGAAAAGGGAGGAACGATCACATCGCATATTAGTAAGATGAATCAAACAAATCTACATGCAAAACTCATACAATTCTCTACTTTATTTCACATACTAAAAAAAGGAAGACCGATTTCGGATTTCCTCGATTTCAAAGTTTTGTATCAATATAATGGAATGTTGAATGTACCTCAATCTCATTGGTCTGAAATTAGTGGATGGGAAACAGAAAAATGCCTTTCGATGATAAAGAAGGAAGATTTGAAAGAGAATGTAAAAAAATCAAAGTTTACCTCTCTTTCAATTGATGAAGTGACAGAAATCGACAACACTGCATGGGTATGTATCCACATCTATACTTTATAAAATCATATAAGGACACCTCATCTATTGGGTGTTATGAAAATGGTTGAAAATTGTAATGCCGAAAACCTACATAAAATAGTTGTTTCTCATTTGAAAGATATTGCTGGAATAACTGATTATGAAATTGCTACGAAGTTGGTATGCATTGGAGCAGATGGTGCATCTGTCATGCAGGGTCATCGAACAGGGTTGTGTATTAGATTAAAAACAACAATGGTGCCATATATGCTACCAATTCACTGTATGGATCACAGAATGAATTTAGCGTATAAAATGGTAAGTAACCACAAAAATGTTGCTAAATTAGAAGACCTTATAAGAGAACTTCATGCCTATATGGCAAGCAGCCCAAAGCAATTTCTTGAGTTCCAGAAATTTGCAATTGGAATTATAGATGGCAAAAAAATTCTAAAAGATGTTGAGACTAGATGGATCTCTTTGTATGAACCTGCATGCAGAGTTCATGAGGAGTATCCTTCATTGGTTGGTTTCATGCGCAAATACCACCATGAAGTTGATAGGGCGAGGGACTTATTGTTCCATTTAACTAATTTGGAGACATTGCTTACATTGGTTGGTATTCTTCCAATGTTGCAGGAGATCAATATATTGATGAAGCATGCACAAGGAAGATTAATCTATATTGTGGACTTTATACGGATGAGAAAAATGGTATGTCAAAGTCTTGATATCTTGTATTGTTCCCAAGATAGTTTTGATTCACCTATTTTTGAGAATTGGAAAGCTTTATTAGATCTTAAAAATCCCCGTAACTATTTGAGATTTAATATCCACGATCACCTCTACATCATTGTTAATGGGAGGGACATACCACTGCACATTTTGTAAAAACATCAAGATATTACAGGATCGGAATGAGAAGATGTTCCCATAACACGTAATCTCTTTGAGCTTGTTATAATTGAAACAAGAATAAAGCTTAGGAAAATTTCAAAATCCTTATCATCAGAAATTAGAGAACATTTCTCCAAAGATAAAATTCTTGAAGCCATGGGTGTGATAAATCCTAATTTTTGGAATACTGAAGGTGGTCGTGCTGACTTTGTAAGAAAGCATTTCCATAAATCCATGGGTACAATAATGGAACATTTCACAAAGACTTCATATTTCCAGGGTATGGAAATCAAAGGTATACTGAATGCTGATTTATTAAAATTTCAATTAACAAATTTTGCAACAATAATGAGGAACTAATATAAAAATTTAGACGAACCTTCTGAAAGTGGTGCTATTACAAGGTTGTGGTGAGGAATCTAACAAATTTCTATCTTACAAGAAGATATCAGTGAATATTTTAGATTATATGAGTTATTCCAAATAATGATTTTGGGGTCTGTGGAGGATGAAAGGGTTTTCAGTGCACTATCATTTATAAAATCAAAACTGAGAAATAGGTTGGATAAAAATATGGAAAGTTGCATGAGGTGTTATGTTTCTCGGTACTCCATGGAAACCTTTCCTTTTGACAAAGCAATTGCGCATTGGAATTCCCTTTGCAAAAGAAGAGGTGTGAATAATACAGCTACAAGTACAATTGTTCCCAACTTTGAGAGTGGAATTGGTTCATCGTCACACTCTACAGAAGATAGCATCGAGTTTCAAGAAGCTATTGATAATGGATTGATTCAACTTTAAATAGGTATTTTATTCACCTTAATCTTATTGTTTGTCACTTTAATTTTTTTCAGCTCTTGTTATCATTAAAGATGTTATAGGTCTATATATTTACATTTATTTAAATACAATATTTTTCTTTTTTTTGAAAACGTGGGTTGACATCCATCCGAGGAAGCTGGTACTTCTCAGGACTGACAATTTCAGGCGTCTCACCCATCTATCTACTAATCCATTTCTTATGTTGAGTTTTCTTAAAACAAAGATCTAGCACATTACCAGTGACGATTTCATAGCAATCTAAAATGCTAGAGGTAAGTTAAACCCTATCATATTATCTTTCTTGATTTCTTACAATTCTATTTAATATATTTGTAAAATGCTTTGATATATTTTTTAAACTTTGTGGGATAAAATGACACAATTGAATTTTACAGAGGAAGATATTCCCATACTATACAATTCATAATCCACGATCCATTATACCATTCTTCATCCACGATCGTGCTAGAAGTTAAATCTACGTCCACATAAAATTCATCATCATCCATATATATCATATCATCATCATATCATTATCATAATCCTGAAACTACAATTATTATTAAAACAATTATTAATCTATTTTAAATTTAAAGAAATGTCTATCCTAACACATTCCATTTTTTTTAAAACAATTCATGATCATATCATTACAATTATATCCGTTCTAATGTCATCTATATCCATTTTAACACATTCAATTTATTTATCATCTATATCCATTCTAATGTCATCATGATCATATCATTACAAGTATAGAGAAGAAGAATTATCTTAAAACAGGTTTAAATGTCTAGAGAAGAAGAATTATTGTTCTTGAAGCTAAATCTACGTCTACATAAAAGTCATCATCATCCATATATATCATATCATTATCACAATCTTGACACTACAATTATTATTAAAACAATTATTTATCTATTTTAAATTTAAAGAAATGTCTGTCCTAACACATTCCATTTTTTTAAAACAATTATCCATTATCATCATTCATCATCATCTATATCCATTCTAATGTTATCATGATCATACCATTACAAGTATAGAGAAGAAGAATTATCTTTAAACAAGTTTAAATGTCTAGAGAAGAAGAATTATCGTGCTTGAAGCTAAATCTATGTCCACATACAATTCATGATAATCCAAGTAAACAAGAAACATACGTCATCATGATTCATCCCTATCTAATGCAATCACCATTAAGAGTAAACCAAAAATCATAAATTCCATATACTACTGCAATTTCAAATTTTAAAAGGCTATCAAATCCAGATAACAAAATTCAAATACCATGACCACAACATTCAATGTTTCAAATTTTCAAATATAGAGTCAATATTTCAAGTTTCCACACTCAACATTAAAAAATTTCAACTCTCTTTTTATGTATCCAATTCAATTTTTGTGCTCCTTTCCCCAATGGTTTCATCTCCTGTGGCTTTACTCCTTTCCCCAATAGCAGACATTACCCTAGAACTTATGAGATCATCCGCAACACTGTCCAGATTTTTTAAAACTCTTTCTTCTTGCTTTATCACATTTTCATGGGACAACAAATTTGGATTAGCTATTGCCTTAGCTTTGAATAATATTTTAGGGTTGAAGCCGTGCTCTTTAATTATCCACTTCAGTGTATTGTTTTGTTTATTAACCAAAACAATATTTTCCTTCAAATTCTTCGCTGCGGATAAATTGTTCTTCATTGTTTCCAAGTGCACTTGGAAAACCTTTGCTTGACTCTTCAAATTTTCATATTTCAACTGCACAAAAAAAATAATGTCAATTGAACATATTACTAAAATATAAAAAATTCAAATTAACAAAAAATATGGTTTGAAAGTGATAATACTTAAAACCGCTCTATCTCTCTTGGCATTTGCAACTGCTACCAGATCCTTGTCCTTAGACCATTTGTTAAAATATGCCTAGGCCTCAGCACTAATATTTTCCAATTTTTTTAATGCCTTATCCAAATGTTGTCTTTGTAGTTGTTGTTATACGTGACAGTCCCACTTCTTACTTGGGTAAGTAAGGAATCCATCTTCACAGGTTAATTCTGGACTGCAGCGTACAAACTATCCCTTTGCCAATAATTTTCAAAACGACTAATAATCTCATTGATAAGTACTTTATCCCTTCTCTCCCATTCTATGAGCTGATTGATATGAGGTAGAATAAACTCACTGACATGGGATTGACAATCATAACCAATTAAGTTCTCCAAAGGAAAAGGTAGCAATTGCTCACAATCTGTATCTGATGAAGATGATCTTGCTGGAGAGGTATGGGGGATTTCAAGCTGATAACATACTACTTGTTTCTACCTTTGGATGGCCTGATCCTATTTGTGATAAAATTAATCAAGATTCAAACATAAATTTAAATCAAAATGTAATTCAATATGGTAATGACTAAAGTATGTTGAAATTGAAGTATACCTGTTGGCCTTGAATCATCTCATGAGTATTGAAAAAACCAGTTGGGTCATTACTATCAATGCCCAAATAATCTTCATCTAAATTTATATTATTCAAAACTGATATGCCCATTGCACTGGGCAAGCCACCAAGTGAGAGAGTTGGAATTCAAAAGGAGGCAATGTTTAGTGTCTCGCTAAGGGCTGGAGCAATTGGAATGTGTTTACCAATGTTATTTTTCCCTGTTCCTCTGGTTGGCATTTTAAATATTATTGGTTGAGGGGGGTCAGTGCTATTGTTTGAACAGAAGGACTACAATGTGTTGAAAAGTTCAAGAAAAAACATGAAAAACTAGAAAACAATCCAAAAAAAATGAAATTAAACGTAGTATTCAAAAGTTGTACCTTGTTGTCGAGGGGTAGTTTTTCATGGTGCTAAGGGTGGCTATGTAGGAGTAGTAATTGGTGGTTTTTGAGAAGATACGATTGCATACGACTATACTGAGTGAGTTGGGGAAGATGGTTGAGTTTCTGAAACACGTGTATGGTCCAAAGTCCCTAAAATTTCATCAACATTGAATTGTATGTCAATTTAATTGGTTAAAAATTAAATTGGAAAATAAAAATACAAATTTGGAATTTGTTAATAATATATGAGAAGGTATTACTTCTTTTACGTTTAACGAGTTCAAACTGTTGAGGGTTCGGAGAGGATTGAGCTTCCATTTTAGATTAGGAATCTCCCAAAGCCTCAGCGTGTTGTTGGCCTCTTTCTCTTCAATAAATATTCTCTACAAACCATAAAGTGTTAATAACTGTAAAGTGTAATGTCCAAATACAAACTTAATAGTTTATACCTATTGTTCTTAAAATGGAATTGACAACTTCATCAACTCCTCGTCAGTGCAAGTAGGAATTGGCTTATCTTTTAAATTTAAAAGAGCCTCGTAATAAAGGCCAAGGAGATAGTTTGTGGAATAAATGACAGGTTGGTCTGAAAGCTTTGCATTTGTTATGTCAGTTCTTATTTTTTTGATAGATAGGTGCACTAATCAAATTTTTGTTTTTCGATAGTGGCAACTATGTATGCAATGGCCCAGTTTGGTATATCTGTTTGGCGACCCTACAAAACTATTCTGGATTGAAAAAAGGAAATCACTACAGCAAGAAAGTGGTGTACAATTGTTTGGGTATCCACACCACGCCTGGATTTATTGACATGAGCTATAAATGCCAAAAAATAGTGGGAATTAATATAACATTAAATTGTATCACAATAAAAAATAGAATAAAAAATGATGAATTAAAATGAATTATACTGACAATCAACATGGAAATTGAATGTTGATTCAAGATATTTCTTGTCGTCTTCCACGAGTGTTGTCTTCGTTGTAACAAAGGGTAAATTTTTGAATGGAAGGCCCGTAAACCTATGGATGTCAGTTGCGTTGATACCGAATTGAAACAATCAGCCATCATTCAGAGTAACATAAAAAATAACCTACTATGTATTGTAGGATGAGAGAAGGTAATTCAAAATATCTTGGTCTATTTCAAAATGGGGCATCTCAATGAGCCCACTTAACTCACATGCATTGATCAAATATTTATATTTGGAAGACATCTTTAAAATAGTATGGATGTGGGGGCACAAAGGATTCCTGTAGATGATCTTTCCCGTGGATAGGACTGGATTTTCTTCTTGATTTTTTTCCTAAGCTTGTGGTTGGGAAGCACTTGAAGTTTCCATCATAGTTGTGCTTGTGTCTTTGACAATGATGGATTCCTGTAAGCAAAAAAATCGAGATTTGGAAAGTGTAAACAAGAAAATGACTGACAAGAGGCTATTTATAGGCCAAATCAAGCTTCAATAATTTCCTATTGACACGCGTCAATGGGCCTTGTTGATGTGCGTCAATACCCCTATTGATGCACATCAAAAAGGCCCATTAATGTGTGTTAATATGAACCATTGACGCGCGTCAACATAACTTTTTGACGTGTGTCAATGGTCCCTATTGACGGGCATCGATAGCCCTCGTTGACGCACGTCAATAAGTTGTGTTAACGCGCGTCAATGGTCCCTATTGACGCGTGTCAATGGGACTTGTTGATGCATATCAACAAGGGCCATTGATGTAGTGTTAACTTCTGTCAACGAGGGTCATTGACATTGTGTTGACATGCGTAAATGGTTCTTGTTAACGCGTGTCAATAGTAAATCGGTAGTTGAAATTCTGTACTTTCTCCAGCTTGAAAAACCTGGTAAAAATTCAGTTTTGAAATACTATCAAATTCACCTTTCGTTGAAACTGGTTCCGAGGATATTCACCAGGTATTTTCCACCTACAATTTTCTAGAGGTTTCTTAAAATGAACCCTGGGTGGAACGAAATAGGAGGAGGATCAGAGAGGATGTGTGGTGGAGTGGTGAGATATATGGTATGTATAATGTAGCGATACCAAGATAAATTATGTAAGGATGGGAAATCACTATAACGATGTGGGTAGGGAGAAAATAGATGTATTTGGGAAAACTTGGGTGAGTCTAAAATAAGCAAAGAGGTCACATTTGTGAACCTAATGAGATGGAGAGATCATACATGCAAATTCAAGGTAATCAAGACGAAGATAAATTCCAAGGTAGGGAAAATGCAAAAATATCAGTGAAATGTCAAATTGTGTAGGTAGAATTTACATAGATTAGGAGAGGAAGAGTGTGTGTGAAATGCAATAGAGAAAGTGTGGTGGGTGTCATGGTTTCACTTGCGACCACATAGGTTATAGTAGGTCATTCCTGCAACCAACATAGATATTAATGGAGCAAGGGCCACAAATTTAGGGAAGACTTGCTTCACTTAGCGAGGAGGCTTGTTTGAGGTGGAGGAATGAAGAATAGTGTGAGAGGGTGAATTTATAAAGAATGGTGTCAATCGTAGTTATGACCTCCTATAGTAAGATAAATTGTGGTTGTGATTTATAATACTCGGCCATGATTGTAAGCCTGCGTTGAGGTGAATGGATGACATTCCAATACATATTGGCAAGATCACAATAATGATTTACAAGGTCATTATATAGTCAAGTGTGGTGGTAGGGAGAATATGGAGATATGGAATATGTCAAAAAGGGTGTGTAGTGAAAGAAACATAGTTTGAAGAGTGAGAGTGAGATCCAATGACATACAAAAAACATTGCACATAACGAAAGTCAATAGAATCATGTAAGGGACCATTTAGAAATCGGGTAGCAAATTTATATGATAATGTGGAAGGCAAGTCACAGTCATGATTGGAAAGGTCCTTGTTGAATATGGTCAATGTGTGTTGGGATGAAGATAGAAAATCTATGACCACATCAAATCATGTCGCGATTGGGACTTTGATGGGAGTGACTGTTGGTTGTCAACAAAGAGTGGGAAGCTTGGTCACAATAGTGACCTTGAAGTCACTATAACACCCAAGGTATGGTAGGTTAACAAAGTAATTTAAATACATGGTCTACAAAGAGGAGTTGTAAATTCATTTATGGGTGATGTAGACCTAGGTATAATAGTGACATAGATGAGAAGATCAAGGTTGAATCAAATGTGGCGGTGAACCAAAAGGAATGATAGTATGGTGATAAAAACATATGTAATGGGTCACAACAGAGATATGTGGGGTCACTACCTCGAGTCAAGTGAAAAGCATGGTTGGTTTTTAGACAAGCTACATGTGAGGTAGTTACAGGTGTGTCCCTTGAGGTCATAATGACCACTTTAACTTTGGTGCATAAGAGCGGTGGGTGAAACAGTGGCATGATGTTGAGGTGAGAGGTAACTAATGAGTCATGCATGTAATTGGAAAAGATAATTTGTATTAAGGTCCATTTGTATTGGAACTACATTCACGGGTAGGGTCCACAAGATCTAATAGCTCAATAGGAATGGTGAGGTACTAAGACCCAATTCAAAATTGAAATTTTGGGTAGGAAATTAACAATTCACAATAAAATTAGGAGGGTTGCGCTTGCAACCCCAACTTGGCACAAAGGTAAATACATGAGAGTGGGTGAACATAACTCTGAGAGATGTGTGGATGGAGTTTCAAATGTGGAGTGGTGAGTGAACAATGTGAGATAGGGGAGGTGTTTAAATATATCAATGAGTCACTGGTCTGAATAAGGGAGATATATGATAATTGGATGTGGAGTGGTGTATGTTAGTAAGGTGGGTTGTATCTAGACCTACTGAAGAGAGGGAAACTGAAAATTATGTGAGCTTGGGTTGGGTCATGAAGCAAAGAAGAGGTCACATACGTGATTGACTAAGAGGACAGAGTAGAAGACATGTAGTATAGGAAATGTAGGTCAAATTTAAATATAATGAATGTTGGAAGTGGGTCATGGGTGTGAATCACTTGTGAAATCATGAGAATGTGAAGGTGGGAGTGGGTTGTAGGCATGATCTACTTGTGAAATTATGGGAGAATAAATGTTTGGTGAAGTAGCCAGTGTCATATGTTTTTGGTGGTGAAGAGGATTGTTGGATAGAGAATTATGATGTGTGGGAGGTAGGAGGGAAGGCCAAAGGGGGGAATGAGAGGTGGATAGAGGTAGGAAGGTAAGGGTTGTGCCCATGACTAGAGAGTAGGGAAGTGGTATTGGATAAGGGGTAGAAGGAATACAGGTGCAAGTGGACATGAGGAGAGCACTGAGATGGGGGAAAGAGGTCAAATGGGGTGTTGTGTGGAAGTAGAAACAGGGTGATGGCATCCATGGCTATGATTGAGTTTCATATTAGTGAATATAAATGAACAATAAGTGGATCTAACCCTAAGGTCCAGTCATATGTGTGATGGGGTAGACGGTAGAATGTGATTGGGGAGAGACTAGGGAGCATAAGGGAATGAGTGTAAGAAAGGAGGGATAAGAGCATGCATGAGGGTTAGGCACATCGAAGTAGGGTCCAGTTAGTGAATGAAAAATAAAATGGGAATATGAGTATAGATGGATCAATAAATCTAGAAATGGTGTAGGAGAAAAACATAGAACAATCATATGCCAATCATAGTTGTGACTGACAAAATTGTTGAAAATCTGAAATTTGATTATGCAGTGAGCTTTGGTATGTCTAAATGACCTTCTTTCTCCTTTGGAAAAATAGGTGAGAAAATAACACACAAAGAAAATATTTGAAATGTGTAAACAATCAAAGGGGGATGAAGGGAGGGGGTGAGTGTTATTTTATATATTTGGGGTGCATAGAATATCGCAATGGATATGTGTAAAATGTGCATAAAGAGGTGAGATGATAAGGGTCCAATGTACATTAGAGATGAAAATGGGTAGGTGGAGTGTATAGAGGTATGTGACAAGATTAAATGTGAGTGCATGAGGATAATTATATTGATGACATGTCACCAATTAACCTTATATAATTATTTTTGTTGTTTTTTGGGAATATTTGACTCTTAGGGATTATTGTGTGTTATATTGTTTTTGTATTTTTAGCTTAGAAGAACTTTTATATAAGGTTTGTTTTCTGATTTATACATAGGGTATAAACCATTCCAAATTGTATATGGTTAATCCCAAGAGGAATTGTGAATTGAGAGACTTGTTATGCAATAAAGAAAGAGGTGCGAAAGTAGGATATTTTGTAAAACACATGGAATAAGTAAACCAAAAAGTTAGTAATCAGTTATAAAAGATGAATATGTAGTACAAATAACGTGCACATAAGAAAATCAGGGAAGTTGAATATCATATTGGAGACACGATCTTAGCATATTTACAAAATAAGAAATTTCCTAAGGGAACATGTAGTAAGATTAAATAGAAGAAGATAGGGCCATGTAGAATCATAAGGAATATTTCTCAAACTACATATGAGTTTTAGTTACCAGGAGGAATTGGTATCTCTAACATTTTTAATGTGGTGTATCTATATTCTTGTCGCGTAGTACAAGAAGGTGATGAATAGTTATAATTTGAAGATGGCGGAGTAGATTGGAGAAGGAAAATGCTAAAGAAAGTGCATGATGAATTTGAAAGGGTAATAGAAATTAGGATAAAAATACAAACAGAAAGGAGTGTGAGTATATGATCAAGTGGAAAAGGAAGGATGTTGAGGATACAACTACTTTGATGAGTGTTATTGATGTAGATCAACACTGTATTCTAAAAGAAAAGCTTCCTTGAGTAGGACCACAATTTTTTCAAATTACTTGAGGTGTATGATGCAAGAGTGTCTAGGTTCATAGGAAATCCTATATCAACCAAGAAATATGTGAACAGTTAGAGTTAGTCATTGTTTGCATTCTATTATGCATTGTTGTTAGAAAGACGTACATTCAAGAAGTGATTTGTTGGCACACCTTGCAACGAAGAAATATGTTGTTAGCGATATGTGCAATGAAGAAGCATGTCATTGGCAGGTGAAGAGTTAATTGATACATTCTATGAGTGTGCAAGTCCATTGCATAGTACATAGTTCTTGTACACAATGTCAAGTCTATTGTGCAATTGTATTAAGTGCACAATTTTCCAACGGAATATTTATATAAGATGCACAATCTTGTTTGAGCCAAGGAAGTCTATTTTGTGGCGCTTCAAGCTTATGTGGGTTACCTCAAGCTATAAAATACTAAGAGCCTGTTTGAAGCCGCAAAATTCTACAAAGATGTTTGAGTTTGTAAATTGTGGGTAATTGAATGTTTGAAGTAACAAGTTTTAGAAAGGCTTACTAGTTGTGCTTGGGGTCTATTAATGGATCTTATAGAATTTTGCATTTGAATTTTGTAAGCTTAGGAGTCTTGGTTTGTTCCATTGAATGACTATATAAACAAATCCCGATTTCCTTAGGAAGTTTAGCATGTTTTCAAACTCAATAGTTTTCTTTTAAGAGCATAATATGGATGTGAGCTTAAGACTCAATAGATAGTAAGGTTGGTAAGTAAATGATGGAAAAAATTGTAACCATTTGATCTAAGGTATATGAGTGAATTATTGGCGATTGGTTAAAAAAATTTAATCTTCTAAGTATATGAATAAAATTCTTGCTATTGTTAAGTGTTCATTTGATCTTTCCCACTTATGCACAATTTGAATTCCATTTTGGTTTATTTTCCATGTGTATTTTGAGGGTTACGTGGTCTAAGGAGGCTCTTCATTGAGCACGCTAAATACATTTGTTTTACTATATATATATATATATATAGTAAAACAAATGTATTCACACACACACACACACACACCTACATGCAACACACACCCACCCTCCCACGCGCACACATGCACAATCAACTACAATATGCATATGTTTTGTAAAAAAACATTCATAATCCATTGCACATAGTCACTTTTTATCAGCATACAACTAAGGGAATTCATGTGATCAAGTTTAGAGCTGCAATAATTTGTGTGTGTGTGTAAGAAATGATTTATATGTGTTTGCACGTACATGTGTGTGTTCATGTACGCATGTGCCTATGTGCACGCATGTGCATGTGCATGTGTGCAAATTTGTGTATACGTGTGGTTCCATGCATGCACATGTGATTGGGTGTGTGTTCGTGTGTGCATGTGTGGGTGGGTGCATATGCAGTTATGTGTGTGTGTGTGTGTGTGCATATGCAGTTATGTGTGTGTGTGTGTGCGTGCATGTGTATGATTGATTTGAACTTCATATGGTGGACATTGGACATTTATTTCTCATGGAAATGACCATAGGGAGATGATGTTGATCTCTTTATTATTTCAAAGTATAGGAATTATTTCTGAAACCCAATCTTAAGGATGTGTACTAAGGCAAGTGAAAAATAATAACAATATACTAATATATATTATAAATACACACAAGCATACATAAAATAAATACTTTCTATTGAAAATACTAGAGCACTCCACTTATTTTTTCTTGCTTCCAAATCACAAAGTGAAACCTCTTAATGTAGAGGTATTCAACCTTCTAGAATAAATCAACTTCTTCTAGAAGCTAAAGAAATATCCCCCAATATTAATACTATATATTCCAAATATATCTTTATATTTCTTAGATTTTAAATACAATATATATTGAGATGTGGGGGAGATTAGATTCAGAATATATGTGAGTATCTTTTTAAAAAAACTTATGTTTCAAAAGGTTTCAACCATTAATATGGTTGTTAGAAAGATTAGATATTTATAATACTCTTGCCTACTCTTGACTACCAGTGTATTGCTAAAGGATTTTATTTCTTTGGTGTGTCAAATAATTGGAACCTCAACCAATTATTTTAACCCTTTACTCCACAAAACTTACGGTCCTCAATATTGTGTTGCATAAGTTTATTCAACATGCACAATTACACAAGACAAATCTTTATTGCACGAACCAAGAATGTTGCATATGATTGTGTAGAGTTCTATCTTAAATATTTTTGTGTGATAAAAATTTCTTGAAAATCGAGATGTTTCTCCATCAATTATGGTGGTAAGTTTTAGGGGAAAGAGTCATTACTTGATAGGGCACTAATATTGTGATGGTATATGAGAGGGGAATACCCAAATCTTGATCAAATTTAAAAGAAAAGTAGTTATTGGATTTACATATTATTGTACATATTAATTTCAACAAACATGGAAACACCTCATATTTATAATTTTTCGACATCCAATGGATAAGTTTTGGTCTAAATTTTTTTAAGTACATTTCAAATTTACTAATTTAAAACAATTCAAAATATGACTTTCTCTTTTAATAAGTTCATAAGAAAGGAAACACTTGTTGACTCAACTAAGAAACATGTGTTGACTCAACTAGGAATAAAAGTTTAGGTTTTGATGTGGCACCATTTAAATACTCTTGTACTTAGTTTACTAGTAGGCGTCCACCTTTGAAGATGCCTTTGCTGGAAAGTGTCAAAATCTGAAAATGTTTTCCGAGCAGACTTTTTCCGAAAATATTTTCTCATATGCCAAAATAAATATATAAATATTTGGATTCTCTTCGGTGTAATTTTCAATTCATGTGCAATTTATATTTACACCATAGGCATCTTACTCTAGGGAACACAATGGCTGGAAAACGTCATTTTTCTAGCATGTATTTTTAAAGGTGACATTTCCCACCCGCCCTTTTCTGGCTACAAATTTCTACTTAGAAACTTTGTGATCTTAAAGGTGGGTTAGTCATGGTCAATTTAGAGGTGAAATATTGCAGCTAAAATTTGTTTCAATCAATTTAGCTTACAGAAGATGTGTGCATCCTAACAGGTTATCTACATTCACTAAAGCATAATTGAGAAGAGACTTTCTTCATATATTGTTGCAAGTGTCATGGTAGGTATGCATGAATTATCTGGGAGCATGCACAAGACATGTAAGGCGTCATGACAGACATGCATAGAACAAGTAGAATCATACACAAGGTGTGTAAATTTCTCAACAACATTCCTTGTGATGCAATGTGAGCATGTGGACTACAATGAATGCAAGATTTGTGCAAAGATATCCATCAAAGCATGATTGGAAGATTATTTTGGTAGAGGTGAACTATTTGAAAAATTCCTCAAAGATATGGGGTTTCATGGAATGCCATGCTTACAAGATTTACATAAGGCACATCAATTGTTCCACAAAATGCCTCAAAGAGATGTGGTATCACGGAATGTCATGCTTACAGGATATGCAAAAAACATTTACAAGGATGTTATCAAACTCTTTGAAGTAATGAAGTTATCTGAAACATAACATGATCATGTAAGTTTCATTTTTATTTTATTAGAATGCAGCCATGCAGATTTGGTGCATGAGGTTTGTAAATACTTCAATGGCATGAGTGCCTCTTATAGCATTACACCTAGAATTGATCATCATGTCTACATGGTTGAAATTCTTGACGGTGTTGGATAACTTAAGGAAACTCTAAAATTTATCATTGACGTGGTAATTAAACCTTTGGTGTTTATGTGGATGTTTTTACTTGGTGCCCTATGTTGCTAGGAAACGGAAGTGGAAACAGGTACGAAACTTGGAAACAACAATTTTCAAAAAACCTTGGATGTGAAACGTTATTGGAAACGTTCGTACAATATATATATATATATATATATATATATGCATAGTACTCATTTTATAATTGTAGACCATAAGAGATAATTGATAAAGCACTCAAAATATTTTGTATTCATTGAAATTTGAAATTCTAAAAAGTCATCATTCAAAATGGTTACAATTTCAATGATTCACATATACATGATAATAATCTAGATTCTTGAATACATCATACAAATTTTCCTCATAATCATCTCCATGAATACCACTGGCAGCTCCACTCTCCATCCCTTGTGCAAAAGATCTCGATTCTTCTTCATCAATACCAAGCAGTGAAATTTGGCTAAGATTAGCAGTAGAAGCATCAAAGTCACTACTCTTAGGATCAATATCCCAAATTTTTTTGGGACCTCTAATATAGCCTTCATTCTTGTGTGAGAGGATGTGTAAATTGGAATGTGCATACACTAAATCCTCAGCCTTCTTGGATCCTAACTTGTTTTGTTTGGATGAGTGGATGAAGCTATATGTACTCCAATTCTGCTTTGTTGAAGAATTTCTAACCACCTGTTACAAAAAAGAAGTTAGAATTTTTCAATTAGTAATAAAATTAATTTACTAAGAAGTAAGAACATACATTTTAAATTTTAATTAATAAAAAAAACTTTTGATTTCATTTTAATATTTTAAACTTTATACCTGTGAGAGGAATTTAATGGCAACATGTTGTAGGTACTTGGCATCATGGCCATGTACATACCACCACATGAATGGCTTTAGGTTGTACTTGTCACTTAATGCATATAATTCACCCATGCTACCATTAGATGAAGAGACAAAGCATGCCATTTCATATCAGACAACAGTAGCTACAGCTGGATGAGGAAAAAGCCTCTGAAATGTTGTCTTAGTTTCAATTTCAACTTCATAGTCATTGTATGGTGCTTGCCTACTAGGTAGCCCCAAGTATTTCACTGCTATAATATTTGGGATTTAGGGCATAGGAAAGGAGATGCAGTGGGGTGGTCATTTTATTCCCCCTTCTCATGATCACAATCTTAACTTCATTGTAGAATTTTTCTTCAGGATCGTGAACTTTTTTTTGTATGATGTCTCTAATTTTTCAAGCACAGAGTAAATGCCATCATAGATCTCCCCTATTCAAGCATCATCTGTCTCTGCATATCTAAGGATAGATAAAAATAGGATCAGTAAAACTAAGAAACTATGCAACATTTTCCCACCAATCATCATCAAGTATCAATGATTTTATTTTGATGGCTCGTTATATGTTTGCTTTCCTCCACATGGACCAAACATCATCAATCACCATAAACCTTAAGGATTGTCTTACCTTCACAAGTCGTCTCAAGATGAGCATGTGAGAGGAAAATCTTGTTTCAGCAACCTATTAAAATAAATTAAAACAAGTTAATAAAATATAAAATGAAATTTAAAATAAATTCAAATGATAATTTGATATTTCATTCAAAGTTAGCAAATAAAAATTAGAAACTAGTAAAAATTCTCATTACCTTCAACAACTCCAACTTTGAGAACCTCCTAAAGATAGCCTGGGACATATGATGATTTGTGACAAACGTTTGAATCTCATTTTCCTTTGTATACACTTCCTCTATTCATGGTATTTTTCCAATCTTCTACAACATCAAATTCAAGGAGTGTATTGCACAAGGTGTCTAAAAAATGTGCTCATATCTCCCCTCAATAATCATCCCTTTCGCTCTACAATTTTTGGCATTTTCCGTGATGACTTGGACAACGTTTTGAGGGCCCATTAACTCAATAGCCTCAATAAAATATTTGTAATAAATTCAACATATTTCACTTCACCCTGACAATCAACATCCCTTAAGAACATTTCCCCTTTAAGGCACACTACAACAATATTTATTAGGGGTCTATTTTGGGCATCTTTCCATCCATCTAAAATGATAGATACCCCTGATTCCTTTCGTGAATCCCTAATTGGTTGTAAATAGTTATGTACATGGGCCACTTATTTTGCCAACAATGATGTTCTCACCTTCTCATAACTAGGGCTTTTATACCATTGTGGTGCATCATTAATTCCTCTCACCATTTGTTGCCAATATGGTGACCACAACACATTGAAAGGTAACCCACATGCATAAACACATAAAGCAACCAACTCATCAGCTATTTCCATCTTCTCATTTTCAAATGCTTTCTATAATGGACCTTTGGAGGTTCTCTTTCATGACAAGATCTCTTCCTCTATGGGAGTTTCAACTTCAATTTGAATAAAAGGATCGTTTGATGGGGTGGGTGGTTTTCGTGAAACCCTATTTTGCAAAGGAGTGGTTTTAAATCTATATTTTGAAGCTTACAAATCATCCTCCTCTTTCTCTTTCATATATGCCAAAATATGTTTCCTTTCAACCTTGGCATATTTTCTAATCCCCGTTCCGGATTGCCCCATTAAATGAGCTTTGAGTTAGGTATATGAGGCTTTGAATTAAATATTGCAATGATTGTTGTAGATGAAAATTTGGGTTAGCATGCACACATGAGATGAATATAAAATCAAACCAATGTAAAATCCAACACAATTAACCAACTACCTCGGATTGAGAAATATGGAAAGAAGGATAAAGCAATTTGTGTGTACTTACCTACAAGTGGAATTCTCCTCCTTCGATGCACTTGATTTTATCCTTTGATTTTTCTTATTGAATGGATGCAAAGATGCTTTAGATCTTGGAAAAATTTCAGCAGTACCTCCCCTGAATCAATTATTTGATTGAGCTTGATAGATTGCTATGAAGATTTCTTAGATGGCTTGAAGATTGGGTAGCATTTACTTGCAAATTTCTAAGGTGCTTCCCATGGAGGGTGGCACCTCTATTTATAGGTGGAGGAGGTAGAAATCAATGGCTAAGATCCTGCCATGGTGGATTGAATCAATGGTTTTGATTGGATGAGAGGAGATAATTTCCTAGATGTAGAGGATTCTAGATTTCTTAAGAAATCTCCATTGAATTAACAATTCAATGAAATAGTGCATTTGTTATTTGGGTATTTGAAAATGGGAGGGAAGAATGGAGAGGCTTCTAGAAATAGAAGCCTCTAGATTTGGAGAGGCATTTAACTTGTGATTAGGTGAGATTCAGTATATTTAATGGAGTTATTAGATGGAGGAGCTAGGCATAGAGTACGTGTAGCATAGGTGGTAGGTGAGTGGGCATTTTAAGTTGGTAGAAATTAGTTAATGAAGATTATTTAGCATGATAAATGAAATATTAATAATGTATTAAGATAAGGGTGTAAATGAGATTTATGTAATATGAAGTAATTGGAGTATGGTTGTGTATAATATAATAATTAATTAAATTTATAATTAATTATTATAAAGTCAGTGGTGGGGATGAATGGTTATTATATGATTGGAGAATTATTTGCTAGATGACTATGTAGATATTTTACATGTCTACATTTTTCCCCTCTGTGAAGTGTTATTGTGTAGCAATGACAGTTAAAGGAGGAAGAAGAGAATAGATGGGGAGGAACGAGTCGGGTAACAACTCGAAAAGAGAAGAGGCTCAAGATAGATGAGTAGATGAAAGGAATTGAGGATTCATGAGAGGAGGATTAGAATATTAGTAGTCATTTAGAGGTGAGGAGAGAAGAGGATTAGAAGTAGAAAAGTAGAGGAGAGAAAGTTAAAAGAAGTAATTAGAGGGACAGAGAGAAGAGGGGAAGAAGTGGAAAATTAGAGGAAGGGAAAAAAGGTTAGAAGATGTAGGGAATGAGAGGAAAGGAAAAAAGGGGAGGAAGAAGTAGAGGGGAGGAGAATTAGGGGATATGGGAGTGTGAAGACATTGGTACTCCTGGAAACGACGTATGAAAAGGGTGATATTTTTGGATTTGGGGTTTTTTTTTAGAATGCCTCGGTAAAGGATGATATTTTAGGATTTTGGATGAGAATGCCCCAGTCAAGGGTGTATGAATAGGGTTATTAGAGGATGATGGATTTGGATAAAGTTATGTGATTGATTATTGATTGGATTGGATGCTGATGAGATGGGGTTGATGCTAAGGGGATGTGTTATCATATTATGTCCATTGTATTATCATGAGCAGTGTGATTAATGTGGCATAAAGAAAGATGCACCAAGGTATTAAGACCATGATGACTAGGTTGCCAAATACCCATGTCCCCATGTCATTAGACAGATTAATAATTTGAGGGTCCTCATTTCATCAGACTAGTGAAAGTGGCCTCAAATCATTGGTCGTGTAAAAAGAAATAAAAAGTGGCCTCATATCATTGGCCGAAATAAAATGTAGACAAACAACCAACACACATGCAAAACATACATAGTGTATTGTTGATTAGTTGAATTTTGTGAATTTTTATTAATTTTCTATATTTTCGAAAAAAAAATTAGAATTTTTTAGAATTTTTTTAGATTTTTTTGAATTTTTTAGATTTGGGGTGATAGAGGAGGCAATTTGATAAATGTAGGGAGAAATGGGAGGAAAAAGGAATACACAGGGTAAGAGAATGGGCCCACGGAAGGTTGGGGGGCATCACAGAGAGTATAAAAGGGTTTCAGGGACCACGAGAGGGTCATTTTGCCGCACATAATTTGAAAAAGAGAGCTCGAGAGAGGATGAGATTGCATACAAGAGGATTGCAGATCACCAAGCAGACCTCGTGAGAGAGTACCAGTGGCCAGCGGAGGTACGGATACCGGTAAGTGATTTAACAATTTATTTTTCTAGATTATTTTTGTGTTTTTGAGATTTTTAGGGCATTTTAGGGCTAAAATCACTCTTAGGTGCACTTGTCAATGTGTACGGGCCTTAAAACAGCGCGTACGTGATGGAAAGTGGCGCATATGGGTGATTTAGGTAAAGGGGTATGAAATGGCATGTTTGTGGTCGGGTAGATTTAGGTTTAGCGTGTTCATTTTGTTATAGTGCGTATATTGTATATAGTAGTGTGTTTATTGTGTCGTGGGAAGGGGTATGAGGAATAGCACATATGTTTATGTTTAGCACATTTAGGAGGGGTAGGATGAAGTTTAGTGCATGTAATATGTTGTAGCACATTTAGCTGATGGAGGTGGTTAGGCTAGTGTAGCACATATAGCATAAATTAGCATGTATATAGGATATAGTACCGCATTTGGGATATAGAGTGGCACATTTGGATGAAAATAAATTATGCGTTAGGTTTAGCACGTATAGGGTATAGATTGGTGCATTTATTGGGTTGGTTAGGAAAAGGGGTAAGAAGAAAGAGTGGGAGAGGAAGGGTGTGTGTGTGTGTGTGTGTGTGTCAATGATTAGATATAGGCATTGACATGTTTGATGTGTGGTATTGTTACCCGTCCAGGTGAGACATTTCTGATCGGTAGTGTTAGAGAATTTACTAGGAGGGGCAGATATAGAGCCAGAGGAGGAGGACTAATCTTTGTTATATGTGTTAGGGTTACTCCGCATAACGAGGTTGTCAGTAATGCAATAAAATTGGGCGTTGTTGATAGCATTGGCTAAGTGATGGCACTCGGAGACAAGTACCTTCTCATTACCGACAAGTAAGATGACTGTGACATTAGAGGATGTATATTATATCTATCAGTTGCCAATAGAGGGATAGCATGTGGTGTGGAAGATATCGAGACCGAGGGTTAGTTTGCAGTTGTTGACAGATGTGGAGGATGCACCACGAGATGGTATGTGGATAGATCTTGGGTTATATTTTAGAGAGGGGTTTATGAAGTGAGTATGACTATTGTTGTGTTCAATGATCAGCTGGGTATTATTCCTAGATGGTGGGGGTCGGTGGTTTAGCATCAGCTTGGAAGGAGTGGTGCATGTGATGTGGCAGAAGGAGACCATATTTGCATGGGTTCTTGGCAGTATTGACTCAATTATATCGGGATTTACACAGCATGGCCTATGGTGGAGGAGGGAGTATAGGTGTAGGGATCTTATTAAAGATATGGAGTTATGACCATATTGCGGTAGGGAGGTAGATTAGTGTCAAGGATCAGCATTGAAAAGGAGAGCCTTCTATCTATGGTTGGCGGATGACTAGGGGGTGACTGGAGCATTTGGGAGAGATGGATTGGTATCGTCGACATATCGATGAGTTACATGCAGGAAATATTACTTGGCAGCCATACCGTCAGTATAAGGTATGGGAGGGGGATAACAGACATCTGAGGAGGATCCAGACACCATATTATTTTGTCGGTGGTTGTCCATACACAATAGAGAGATACCATCCAAATAGGGTGCTACGACAGTTTGGAATAGTGTAGGGTAATCCTGCAAGTCACCACTTGTTTTCCTAGACTACGCAGGAGACAGAGACCTCGGGTGTAGTGATTGCTAAGGTAGTAGCTAAAGTGAGTTTGGATGATGTGCCAGTGATTGCATTGGTGGCCTTACCAGTAGTAGAGGACCCAGGATTAGCATAGGGGTATGCATGGTTGTGGGTAGAGATTAGATCGGTATGGTTGACATAGTCACAAGGGGGGTGAGATTTGGGCATGGGCAATGACAGGTCTACAGAGGGTTACTACATGAACAAGCATTAGTTGTGTATCAACCACAACCATAGGGATAAGGGGAGGAGGAGGTATAGAGGGCACCACCTGCTATTGTTTTGGGTGGTCCACCACTACAACAGCCAATGTTGCAGTCTCCAGTGTAGATCCCAAAGAGACAGGATATAAATGTGATGGAGGTCAATGATATTTTAGTGCCATTAGAGATAGTGTTTTCATCGTAGAAATATGGAGTAGGTTCTTCAGATGGGAGTAGATCAGGGGCAGGAGAATAAGGAGTAGGAGGGGGAGATGGATCGAGAGGCATCGATTTACAAGCATGGATAGACATGTTGGAGAGAGAGGCACAGGCATGAGCAGCAGATATATCTAGCCTATGGGCGAGTGATACAGTGAGGATGAGGGACATACATGGATTTATAGTGGTGGTGAGATAAAGGGAGGGAGAGATTGCATGGCTGCAGTCAGAGATATCCCAGATAGATCAGGAGCGCGATCGTGTTATATGACATCATGATAAATATTATGCAGACCAAGAGGCATACAGAGTGAGGTACCAGATGTTGGATGGAGGAACAGGGGGGAGTGGTGCACAGATTGGATCATAGACTGGAGGTGTAGGAGTAGCACCGAATACCTCACGGAAATCAGGGAAGATGGGACCTCCTGGGATAGTGTCTCTGTAGTAGTATCGGGCGGTGATAGCAGAGATGAGATATTATGAGGATAGGGTGATGCATGATCGGCCAGATTATGTACGCTATGTGGATTATATAGCCAGACATGGGACAGGTCAGGGATCGGGCCAGAGACCAGGTCAATCTACATATTTTGGGAGCATAGCTAGTATATTATAGCCTCCTCCAGCGGGGGATGATATTGGGAGTTTGGCACCTTGATGAGTGCCAATATATCATATCATATGTTCTTTTTGTTGATGACTAGTATGGTCACAATTTTGATGTATGTACAGTTGATCGATTATTTTGATGGCCAAGATGGTCATATTTTTTATGTATATATGGATGATCGATTATTTTGATGACCAGAATGGTCATATTTCTAATGTATAAATGGATGGTTGATGATATATGAGTACTAGGTTTGGATGTATCTCGTTATGTACATGATATGGACATTAGTGTATATGTTGTTATATATATATATATATATATATATATATATATATATTGAGATGTTGATGATGTTTTCCTATGACTCGGGGTATTTGATGATATGGTTTATTTGTATTTGTGTTATGATGTGGATGCTAGTTGATTATGATGATGATTTAGTTGATGGATCATAGTGATAGATGATGTTTGTATGGTTAGTTGATTAATCTGTATGGATTACTTGTGTATGATGAGATGATGTAATTTCTATGTTGTTGTTGACGATGTGATATGATGATGATTAATGATGTTACTTTATAATGTTGAGAATTTTTACTGTTTGATTTATTATCATGATGATTTGTGATGTGATAATGAGACTATGGTTTTTGATGATTTGGTTCATGGTGGTTATGATGTGCTTATTTACTTTATTATGGATGGTATATAGATGTGCTTATGTGTATTTAAAATGTTGACTTTTACATGCTTATATATGTGATGACAATTTATTTTATTGTGGTTAACTATAGTAATGATAATATGATATGATAATGGATGGGATTAATGTGTAAGTATTATTGTGAACAAGATCATACTCATTGTGTATTATTATTATGATGGCATGTAATATGTAGATGGTATAGTTATGAGTTATTTATGATGTGATGTGTTCATGTTAGAGATGGATATGAGTATTGGTAGTATGGATGATTAATGAGATATTGACTATGTGTTAGATGTAGATTAGGATTGTGGTCATGTATTTGGATGCATGGATGGAAATATCATTTTTTGATGTTGTTAATGCAACATATGGTATTCACAAAGGAAATGGGTGTCAAAGTTTTCAAATTTTATACAATAGAATCAGGGTGTTAATTGTGACAGAATGGCAGAGAGAAACGAGAGGGATAGGGAGCAAGTAGAAATGGATGGGAATAGGGGGATGGAGATAAATAAAGGCCTTAGGATCTTACAAGGGTTACATTTCTCGAAAATTAATTGTGGCTCCTAGAAATATGTTTTTGGGAAAAAAAGTGGACAATGTGACTTGAGTTAGGATAGATGATCCTAATCATGACAAATCCGATGTGACATAGAGAGGATCAAAAGAAGTCTGGATTTTAGAGAATGGATAAGGTAGATTAGGATGAAAAATTTGAATTTGGGATATGTTGGGTTTTGATTTAGCACTTCTAGTGATTAACAGTCAGGGGACAGCAAGTCCCTCCTCTTTATGGGAGAGGTTCCCTTATTGAAAGTGAGCAAAAAAGCTTATATACAAATGTACAACTTTCATATGAATGAGGACCTCTAATACTTTGAAATTTTTCAACACAAAACTAGATTATCAATTCAAAAGAACGGAAGAACTGAGAAATAGGAAGGGTAGAACATAACAACACTTTCAGGAAATATAGATAGCAAAATATAATTGTATACGTACTAAACAGGAGTAATACAGAACAAAATCATTCACATAAAATAAGATATCATTCCTTAGACACAAAGTTCTAGAAATCATATCAATAAGAACACAAAGTTTCTTATTATTAAAGATCAATGATCCACAAATTTCAGATAATCAAGAAAGGATAATAGATGAAGATAGAAACAAGAGGGAAATTCTTCTGTATTGATTGCTTTCAATTCTATTTACACTTCAAAAGTATCATGGTTCCCCCTTAAACAATGGTGTAGATATCCTATTATATAGCTTACAAAACAGTTACGTTCGGTTACAAATTCTTTTAATCAAAAGATTAAATACTAATTAAGAAATACATTAATACAAAGTCTTTAATTAAATATTACATCATGGGTGCCACAACCTCAAAATAAAAGAAGTGCATCAATACCCTGAAGTAGAAATCTTTGACTGAGGCTTAGAGGGGCCAACTGACTACAAAATCCAATGCCTGAATTTCTTCAACACCTCAGCTATCTCCATACATTTTGGAATGGTAGTGTTGGAAGTTGCATGAGTCCATGTGCCAAGACACTTCTCCGTATCCTTATCAAATTTTGTATTCTCCATAAATTCTTTGTTGGCTTCGGTGATGGCTAACTAGAGAGAGAAAACATCCTTCATCTTTTCCTTGGTCATTGACTCTTCTTTGAACATATATTCCTTGACGAAGGTATTAAACTGAGCCTTGATCTCTTGAATGGAAAAAGGAACACCTGTAGCTTGATTCTGAACTTGACAGTGAACATCTTTGAAGGAAGACAAAACACAAACTTTGAAATCTTCTCCTTTTTGCCACATATTGTTCATTTCTCCCAATGCTTCTTCCAAAACCATGATTTTCCAATCAACACTGAAAACCCGGGATTTTGAGAGATTGTCCTTGGCTTCATCAAATAATTTTCTTTCTAATAAAATATTCTCATCTGTTTGGCTCATTGAGCAGAGATCTTGGATACATTCACACCAGAGTTTTAGTTCCTTTTCCAAGCCATTGATTGTTGAGTTGAACCTTAGCTGTAACTTGGACACCTTCTCATATGATTTGAAGGCCTCCCCAATGAAGTTCAGTCCAACTACTATCATATCATCCATCAATTCTTTAATGGCTTTCCCATAGGTGATATATTTGCGAATGTCCTTGATAGTCTGAACTTCATCTTTTTTTAGAACTATGGGAGGTGGAAGAGTGGCCAATGGAGTTGGATCCAAGACTTCATATTTTTCTAATAATGATTTTATGAATTTGGAAAGAACTTGGTTATGTTCTTCTAATTTCTCCATAGTTTGCTTTCCCTTCTCCACTCGTTCAATGACTCTGGTTACAGTCTCTCTAAGGTTATGAACCTCACTTTCATGTGTAGACTCCCCAAGTGGAATTCTCGTAAGCTCCAAGTCAAAACAAAAAGATCTTTCTCCTCCTTATCCACCTTAGGCTTAGCTATCTCCATGAACTGCTGACCCTGTGAATTTGTTACTAGTCTTGAGGTGGTATTTGCTTTCTTTTCTGGAGGAGGAGGAGTAATGCCAAGTAGAGCTGCCACGGCATCACAATTGGGAACTATCGCCTGAGAAGAAGGTTTCCTTTTCTTGCTATCAACAAAAGGTTAAACCCAAGAAAAGGAAGAAGAAGAAGAAGAAGGGGCAATAGGCCCGAGTGCAAGTTAACTCAATGCACTCAATGTCTGTACCATTGATGTCTCCAAAGGGAAAGTTGGCACAAATTCAAAAAGATATTTGGAAGAAGAATCCATCAAACTTAGAGACTCAATCATTTGCTCTTCATTTTCAACCCCAGCAGTGACCATGGGAGTTTCTTTCTCTTCTTTTATCTCTTCACTATCATCTTCATGTAGAACAATAATATTTTTTGGCCCAATAGGGGCTTCTGGTTGCTCTAAGAGAAACTCTTCTTCGAGTGGTTCTTGCTTGATGGCCTTACCTTTCTTTAGATATACCTTCATTGAAGAAGATGGAGTAGACTGTTCAGGTACCTTTACCGGAGAGGAAGGAGTAGACTACTCAGGTACCTCGATATCAGGCATGGGTTCTTCCTTCCTAGGAGAAGGGGCTTCCTGTGAAGAATATTTGGATCTATTCATCCTGAAGATTTGCATCTTTCTATCAAACCAGAGTTTGGTTCTTACAATGACAGGGTTAATTACCTCCTTCAAATCATATTTCTCTTTCACAAACCAATCAATGGTTTCTAGAGGGGTGTGTTTAATAGATATTTCATATTCAACAGACTGCAACTCTTCATCATCATCTTCAAGTCCTTCAGGAACTTTATAGAGTTTAAATTCTATGACTTGTTGAAGAGAGAATCTGCCGAAATATCTTCTTCTTTCCTCAAAATCATCTGCACAGTCAGTCCAGTAATCGTCAGTGTTGGGATGATGATAGTAAACTATTCTAAGGTTCTCAGAAATATAACCCTTGATGTCAAAACAAGTTCTAGATTGGAAGAAATGAACGGTGAGAGGAGCAATGATACTATCAATATTCTGTGCATCCAAGGCTATTTTACATGTATAATTTCCCAGGGAGATAGGGAAATGAATGCCAGAAATCTTCTTATCTCTGCAAGTTCAATGAAGTTTATATAGCTGCCTACAAAGCTCAACCAGAGCCATAATATCACTATATAACATGGGTAGCTTTAGGGGTGCTCCCTCGAAACAAGCCAGCCTGATATATGAAAACATTCTAAATTGGGTGAAGAAGATTCCATATTGAGATATCAAATTCTTGGCTTCTTCGGAAAATCCCTAGGTAGTGTCACCCTCCAGAATTCTCACAATGTACATGGTGAATGCATCATCAACCCTCCTAAAATTATGATTGTTGACTTTGAGGGTGAACTGAGGGCAGTATTCGTATATGGGGGCATCTTTCTTATCAGCAACAAAAGTGAAGCTAAGCCATTCCCTGGAGGCTTCAATGGTGTACATGAGATAGGAGGTCATATAGAATGTTCGAGTTCTATGAACATTCACCAGTTGTTTTGTTCAATTTTCACATATGATCTTGTTCCAATTCAAGAGTTGTTTACCTTCACAAATGATGTTGATGAAAGGACACATCCAAATGTGAAATTCAATTGTAGAAGGCATCCCCATGACTCTAGCAAGTAGGGTGATGGTGTCTGAAAGCTCCTCTTTGAAATAAACCCTGAATAAGGTTTTTGACAGTCAGGATGCCCCTTTTTTAGGGTTTTTTAACCAAGACTTGGCTACCCTAGATTTATATTTCTCACTGTCACGATCAAACAGTGCCTGTACTTGAGTAAGGGTGAGAACATTAGCTCCCTCTACCGCTGGGATGCGTAGGGCAGTACTGATGGCTTCAGAATCCATTCATGCCACTACCTCGCCATGCGCATTGATAATTTATTTGGATTTTGGGTTAAAACAAGCTCCGCATGCAAGCACGGTATCAGCACATTGCACATAAATAGGAAAACCTACGGCAAATGCAATCCTGCTATCTTTAACCAACTGAGAAATGGGGGTAGGGTTTTTGCATCCTAACCTATTCCAAAAGACATCAAGATCCAGATGTCAAGCTCTGTTATCGCCAATTTCAGGTACATAGGTCTCCAAGGAAGAGAGGTGCTCATTCCCTTGATATTGTATTTTCATCGTGATAGAGGCAGGAGGGAAAAAATTTCAATGGAGTGAAAACATAGTCTTGAAATAATCCTTGCAAGAGGAAATAGGGAAGCACAGACGCGAGTGGGCAATGGTTTACTTTTGCATAAATGTGAGAAAATAAAATAAGTAGGCAAGTTAAAAAATGAATGCACAGTCATCCCCTTTAAATAACTGAGAGGAGAGAGAATCATAAATGCGTAGTTAATAGCCCTCGCACCGACTCAAAAAGGAAAAGAGTAAAAAAAGTAGAAAAACTTGGCCCAGACGGTCCAAGGGACGTTGGGACGTGAGGGACGCACAAATCCAAAAATACCTGATCTAAGAAGGGTGCGGAGAATACGGGTCCAGAGAGCACATGTGGTCCATGAGACATTAGAACATGAAGGACGCGAGGAGCCGATTCAGCCGATGCAGGAAAATTGGGTCCATAGAGCATAGGTGGTCCACGGGACATTGGGACACGAAGGACGTGCAAACCTGAAAAATATGATTAGCAAAGTATTGCAAAGAAAGTGGTAAATAGGGGAACTAGAGGTCTGGAAGTACTTGGGACTCGCGGGACAAAAATTCCCAACTTACCTGATAAGTAGTGTGGAGTGGAGAAAGTAGCAAATCGGCAAACTAGGGGCCCGACCGTATTTAGGACATGAGGGACAAAAATATCTGATAAAGCCGCACAACACTGGAAATGACTTCAAAGAGAGAAATTTTTTATCTTTCCAAACTTCTTACTTTACTTAAACACTTCTAAAGGGCACCAACTCAAAATTTTCAAATTTTTTCTTTTACAAAGAGGGGAATTTTTTAGGGTGACAACAAGATACAAGGGATGTAGGGATGGAAGAGTAGTTTTCCCCTAGTGTGTGTATACTAGTGTCAGTAGAGTACTAGTAGATAAAGGATCAGATTTACCATTGCACTAGAAACTAGTTTTCACCATGTTACTTTCCTAAGGCACCACCGAAGTGGGTTTCACTATTGGATGGAATTTTTTTTAGCATGGAGCATTAGGAACTTAAGCATAGAAGCGGCGAAGATGCATGATGTTCATGGGCCCATCCAACTCTTATCTGTCTAGGGTAGCAATCTTATAAGTACCTGAGTTGAATTTAGCTATGACAATATATGGGTCTAAGCCAATTTGGTTCGAATATTCCCTTCTTTTCTCGATTAGTGTTAGTGTTGCGTTGATTTTATTTGAGGACTAGGTCACCAAATTCAAATTCGCAGTCCTTTACGGGATTTCTATAATGATGGTGAAGGTGATTTTGATAGGCTTTGAGGTGATACAGGGCTTGGAGGTGTTTCTCATTGAGGTGCTTGAGTTCTTAGATGTAATGGTCACGGTAATATTCTTCATATATAAGGTGTTGGAGGGAAATGCATAGAGATGGCATTTCAATCTCAATAGGAAAAATTGCTTCGGTGCCAAAGAAAAGAGAGTACAGAATGGTACTGGTGGGAGTGTGGATGGATGTGCAATAGGCCCATAAGGCAGGATATATTTGTGTATGCCAATCACGTCCTGCTTGATTTACGATTTTTCTAAGGATGAGTTTAAGAGTTTTGTTGGATGCTTCGGATTGGCCATTGCCTTGTTGATAATAAGGGGTGGAAAACTTAAGCTTGATGTGGAAGTTTTCACAAAATTCACAAACATCTCTATTTTTAAAGGATCTTCCATTGTCTGTGATGAGTGTGGATGGGACACCATAGCGGTAGATGATGTGGTTAAGGATAAATTTTGATATTTGTTTTCCTTTTATGTACGTGAGCGGCATGGCTTTGACCCACTTAGTGAAGTATTTTGTAGCTGTGACAATGAATTTGTGGCCATCAGACGAAGTGGGATTTAACTCACCCATGACATCGAGACTCCAAGTAGAAAAGGGCCATGGGGTTGTGATGGGTTGTAAGGCTTGTGATGGTGCGTGGATGAGGTCAGCATGCTTTTGAAAGGGGACACATTTATGGATATAGGAGCATGCATCTTTTTCCATGTTTGGCCAATAGTATCCAATTTGCAGAATCTTTTTGGCTAGGACCATACCACTGGTGTGGGGACCGTAAATCCCTGCGTGAACTTCCTAAAGTGTTTATTTAGCCTCTCGGGAATTTAATCATTGTAGCATAGTTCTGTCAAAACTTCTACGATAAAGGGTATTGTCGAGGATAGTGAAACAGGAGGCTCATTGGATGAATGATTTATGATGGCTTCAAGGGAGATTTGGTGGAAGGGTATGATCATGTAGATAGGTGTAGGTTCCATGGTACTAAGGTAAATTAGGACCAATGATCTCACAAACCATCTCCAAATCAGGAGTATCATAAGTGGGGATCGTTAATTTCTTGATAAGAAACTTTGAATTTGATGCATCTGAGAGCATGTCTAATAGTGAGGTGATGGTAGCCATAGCATCTACTAATTTGTTCCTTATACAAGGAACCTGTTTAAACTGAATATATTGGAAACAGTCCTTAAAGTTGTCAACCATTCTTTTATAAGGAATTAATTTATCATCCTTGGTGGCATCTTCATCATTTACTTGTTTAATGATTAATTGTGAATCACCCAAGACATTGAGATGCTTAATATTGCATTGAATAGACATTTTTAAACCAGCAAGAAGAGCTTCATATTTAGCTATATTGTTATTGCAAGGAAAGGAGATCCGAAAATCTTTAGGAATTAGGTCACCTTGAAGAGTGATAAACAGGATGCCTACTCCCAAGCCATTATGTGTGAAGGAGCCATCAAAGTATAATGTCCATATGTGTGATTCTATAATTGTACATATGGATTCATCTGGGAACCATGTGGCGAGTGGTTTAGTATCAGAGACTGGAGCTTTGGCCAACTGGCCAGCTAGTACTTGTCCTTTGATAGATTTTTGATTAACATATTCAATGTCAAACTCACTGAGAAGCATGATCCATTTAGCCATTCGTCCTGTTAAAGACGATTTAGAGAGTAAATATTTGAGCGGATCGACTTTAGCTATGAGCTTAACAGTATTATTGAGTATGTAATGTTGTAGCTTTTGAGAGGCAAATACTACAGCAAGACACACTTTTTCCATAGGGGTGTAGTTGATCTCATATGCAATTAATGTTAGAATTAAATAATAGATGGTTTGTTCTTTTCCTTGACTGTCATGTTGCGCCAAGAGAGCTCTCAGGGCGTGTTACATAGCTGAGATATAAAGGAGAAGAGGGATTCCTGGAGTAGGAGGTACCAAGATAGGAGGATGCATCACATATTCCTTAAGTTTATGAAAAGATGCTTGACATTCCTCATTCCAATTAAATTATGTTCCTTGTTTACAATAGCTGGTGGAATAGATGACATTTGTCTACTAGCTGTGATATGAAGCTTCTAATGGCTTGAATCTTTCCCTGTAGGCTTCGTAATTGTTTGAGATTTTTAGGCAGAGGCATTTCGATTACAACTTTGACTTTATCTGGATCAATTTCAATTCCATGTCTAGAGACGATAAATCCTAGGAGCTTGCCAGATGTGACGCCGAAAACACATTTCTTGGGATTTAGACGAACTTTATATTCCCGAAGTCATTTGAATATTTTTCATAGGACCATAGGATTTTTTGCACGAGTTTTAAATTTTCCCATAATGTCGTCGATGTAGTCTTCAACTATATTATGCATCATGTCATGAAAAATGACAGTCATGGCACATTGGTAGGTGGCTTCGGTGTTCTTGAGTCCGAAGGGCATGACTCGATAGCAATATGTGCCCCAAGGTGTAGTAAAAGTTATTTTATGTTGATCTTCTTCGGAAATTTTGATTTGAATATAACCAGAGGAACCATCCATGAGAGATAACATTTCATGCCCAGCTTTAGATTCGACGACCATATCAATATTTAGTAACGGGAAATCGTCTTTAGGGCAAGCTTTATTGATGTCACGGAATTTTGTATAGATATGAATGCCCCTAGTCTTCCTTCCGACTGGGACAATTTTGGAGATCCATTCAAATTAATCAATGGGTCAAATGAAACTGGCATCAAACAACCTTTGTAATTGCTCTTTGACAAGCAACGTAACTTTTGGTTGCATTTTCTGGAGTTTTTGTTTTACGGGTTTTGCATCTTTACACGCTACATGATTGTGGACGACGAGAGAAGGATACAAACCAAGAATATCCACATACAACCATACAAATATGTCTGAAAATTCTTTGAGTATGGTAAAGATGTCCAATTTTGCTACGGACAAAGATGCCCCCAATTTGAGAATCTTGGTTTCTTCTTCTGTGTTGATGTTGATATCAATGGTTTCCTCAATTACGGACACTGATCCATCTTGTATAGATTTGGGAGTTGGGAGGAGTTGATCAATGACTGCATCATTTTTTTGAGATTTGAGGATTCTTAGAAGAATTTAGCGAGGGTATCTTCTTTGTTAAGATGACAAGAGAATTTGGGATGAGGGATATTAGGTTAGGATGGAAGGGAAAGAGAATGCTCTTGTTCCCCAAAGTAGGCATCAGCGTTCAGGCATATTTGTAAACCCTTTTTTATGATCCCCACTAGGTATATTGTCACGAGTTCCTATGAACTCAAGAATCACTTCATCATTTTGAAATGAGTCAAGAGGGGCATCATCTGATCGTTGGTCCCATTGAATAAGTTGGGGATAGGTGAGGGCGATGTCAATGGCGAGAACAGCGGTTTCGTGGAAAATATTAGTGGCAGTGAGGTATTCGTATTGGCTGTAGACGGAACTCGTATCAATGTTATCAATGACTTCCTCAGTTATACTGGAAGTGTCACTAAGGTCATCATGGATGCTTTCACTAGGTGGTTGGTACCTAATTCCGCGGCCATCAAGATTGGGGATGGTGGTTGGAGGTTCTGGGATGCCTTGTTCATAGCAACCTAGTCCTCGTCCGAAGTACTCCATATGGGTCATCATCCTTTTAGGGATCAAATATTTATTATTGTAACAACAAGAAGGTATAAAATCACCAATAATCCATGCGGAATCAGATGGCTTTATGTACTAATCAGCAAGATATCTAACACAAATCAAAGTGGATGAGCCAAACACATATATTTGTGGTTTGTTTGGATAGGCACCGGGCCTTCCGAGCTATTTGGGTGATAGCGGTAGATGGTTGATGTTGAATATTTAGTATTTGCCACACCCTGTTGGTTTTAGCTTGAGTGTGGAGTGGGTAGAAGGGGAGTGGATACGGGTGGAGTAAGTAGAAGAGGAGTAGATGATGAGGAGGCATGGTGAGATGAGGATGGAAGACTATCTAGCGAGATATATGAAGTTTTGGATGGTGGTGGTGGTGATGTCGATGCAGGTTCAGTGATAGGGCAGTAAGGTTCCTGATAACTTTTGGCTTCCAATGCTTGACAATATTGGAAGGGCTGAGGGTCGCCGTGGATAGTAATTTCTGTACCAGCATGTTCAAATTTGAGACATTGATGGAGTGTGGATGGTACAACATTCATCTCATGAATCTAGGGTCATCCAAGCAAGAGATTATGCGGGAAATGAATGCCTATAACATGGACGAGGGTGGGGAGCACGATAGGCCATACGTTGATAAGTAAATAGATGGTGCCCACTGATTTACGCTCTGTGTTATCATATGCTTTAATATTAATTATATCTTTCTCCATATCCAAGTCATTGTACCCCAACCAATGAATGAGATTTAGGGTACAAAGATTAAGGGTCAATCCATTGTCTATTAGCACTCTTTTGACACAAACATTGTCGATATGGACTTCAATGTAGAGAGAAAGATTGTGGACAAGACCACGTGGTGGCAAGTCTTACTGGGTGAAGATAAGTGGGATTGTTGGATATGGATAAAGGTGGGCGACAAGGGCTTGAAATTGTGTAGGATCAATATCAAGAGGGACGTGTGTCTCTTGGAGGGCACGGTATAAAATGTCTTTATGGACAGATGATGTCTTGAGAAGGTCCATGATGGATATCTATGAGGGAGTGTTCTCAATTTGTTTGATGATATTATATTGTGTTTGTGGGTTTCGGTTAGAAGAGGACGAAGTGGATCCTTGAACCACCACACGATTCCTACGGGTAGTGACAGCACACTAGGGGTTTTGCAAGGGGCCTTTTATTTTAATGGTTGATACTTGATGGGGAGAATGGTGGATATGGACAACAAGTGACGTATAAGGAGGGGTTACACTATGGTAATTGATGTGGTTGGAACGATGAGTGGATGACTCGGGTTTACTTCCAGATTTCTGTTGACCTTGGTTAGAGGCATTTTTCTAGCCATGATTAGGAAGGGGTTTTTGATATATTCCAAGTTTCTGATTTTGAGAAGAAGTGGAATCATTATCCTCTATTTCGATTTCACCTCAGTCAATAAGGTCTTGAATATAATTCTTCAATTTCATACACCGATGTGTGGCATGACCCTTGATTTTATGGAATTTGCAATATTCATTTTCTTGGAACCATGAAGGTTTGGGTCAGAATTCATCAATGGGTTGAGTTTGAGGAAAAGTGGCCATATTGGCAGTAATTAACTTATAAAGGATTGCTTCCATAGATTTTCCAAGGGGTGCATGTTCTTCGTTGAGAATCTTGAGTAGACCAAGGTTGTCCTTTGGGGATGGATATGGCAGTTGTGGTATGGACGTGTTGGATATTTTTAGTGTCTATTACTCCTTCATCGACAACATTCTTAATCTTATTAAAGTACTTAGGTTTTTCCGATGTAGAAGGTTGGTTGGATTGGTTATGACCATCACAGGAATATATCTTAACAAGGGCTTTCTCGATTTGCATTCCCTTCTCAATTACGTCATCAAATGTGTTTGTGCAATGGGCTTGTAGATGGAAGGCTAATTCCTGATTGAGGTTAGAGACAAAAGTGGTCACTAGTTGTTTTTCAGGGATTGGCCATGGAATGCGACTGGCGAGGGCCTGCCATCATTGTAGGAATGACAAGAAGATTTCACCATTGCATTGTTTGGTGTTGCAAAAATAAATCATTGTGAAATCATGTTCTACGTTATAGGAAAAGTGTTTTACAATTTTTTCTGACAAGTCGACAAACACTGTAATAAAGCCTTTAGGTAATCGAGGGAACCATTCTAAGGCAGGACCACCTAGACTTCTAGAGAAGAGTCTTAGTAAATAGGAGTCATCGTAGGCTACTTATTGAAATAGCATATAGAACTCCTTAACATGTTCACGGGGATCTCCTTTTCCCTTGTATTTTTCAAATTTAGGCGGTTCGAAATATGGTGGAAAAGGGACCCGTAAGATATCATGGTCAAAAGGATAGGGAAAAAGTTCCTCGAATTTATATTTTCATCCCTATGTGTCGAGTTGCAACCCTTGAAGTGTTTCCTTAATAGATTTCACTTCTTGCTCCAAGGTTGGTTTTAGGGGGTTGGGAGGTGGTGGATTGAAGTTGGGCTGAGAATGTTGGGAACTGTGGTCATTGGATGGATTATGGACTGATTTGGGAGGAGAGCTGAGAAATTTGATTACTCATTTATTGTAATTGATACAATACGGCTTCTTTGGATATATTGGTGGTGTTCTCTCTGTCATCCCATCCAATGTACAACACGACGGTGATTTGGATTATGACGGTGTGTGGAAGGTGGTCTTTGGCCAATGTTATCATTGTCATCCGGGAGAAGAGTGTGGAGTTGGTTGTGAGTGTAATCAAAAGGAAGTTTTTCCCCCATATGATATAGCCGGAGTAAAAGGGCATCTTTATTCTTCTCAACGAAGTAGTTTAGCATTTCTATTCTTCTTTCTTCTGTAAAGTAGGTACTAGAGTCATCGTCACTACTAGTGTTAACCATAGTCTCCTCGTCTTCTCCTCTAGGCCAATTTTCTTCGACATTGGCATCATAATAATTGTGGCGGAATAAATCATTTTCCATGTCGTGGTGAGTGTTTTCTTCATCGTTTCTAGATTGGGATCGAGTTACAATTCTCCTAGGTGCTATTATATTCTAATGCTAGTGTGATGTGCGAAATGAAAGTGTTTTGGAAAGGATGTCTAGATAAAAGGGGGGTTACGATTCCTTAGTAAATTTGACGTATAATCTCAATAATCTAGTCTTGCTTATAGGATGGAAGAAATTCGAGGGAGAGAATGAAAGAAGGATGTGCCTTGTTAGTAGAGGGCTTATGATGTGCCTTGTTATAAGGGCTTAGAATAATAGGATATATGATAAGGATGTTTTGTCTATTAGCAAGATGTTGGCTAATAAGGTTAGGTCAATCGTATCAAAAGGGATCGTAAATAGGATGTTTAGGATGTGTATGATGATATAAGGTTATGACAAGATTTTGGGACAAGAGAATTATATGATTGGTATGATTTTCAAAATCTTATAGACCTAGGTTGATTAGGATGCCAATAGGAAACGTCAAGCGATTAATAGGGTAAGTCTTATGTGGTTTACGGTAGTGTGTTTTTTTTTTAAGTGGACAAGGTGTGGTTGTGGTTAGTGACGGATGAATGAACATGGGATTATGAATTTTGTTTAATAAGCTGGGAATGTTGATTTTCTATTAAAAAAGTTTGGATTTTTGTTTTTTGTATTAACGTGAGAGGTTTAATGAGAAAATATTTATATGATGGTAGTATATGTCTAAAGTCTATGGAGACAAAAATTTGATTTATTATTTACAAAATGTGGGTATAATGTTAAGGGAATAATTTATGGTCAAAATTTGGGTATTATATGGAGAAAAGGACAATTGAAGTGAGTGTGATTAATGGTATGTAATGGGGGGTTTATGATGTTGTATATTTTTGAAAATTGAGGTCAAAAGGTTATGGTCAAAAATGGGTGGATGGTAGATGTTTGATTTTTTTACAAGGATTGTTATGAGGGTTATTTTACTGGTTTTGACAAAACACTCAAACAAGTACACTCATGTATGCACAATCCTAGCTAGTCAAGTGGGATTACAATCAAGCTATAGCCCGCTTTTAATACAACACACCAAGGGTGGTGCCACAAACTGGCTCTCCACCTATTTGTCAATGTGGGGTCAGCTAGCGAGTGATCTTCGGTGGTTCATTCCCCTGCACTATAGCTTGGTTGCGGCCGAAGGCTACCTATGCTAGGAAAAACAAGCTCTCTAGGGGTGTCCCCGATATGCCTTGTGGTACGTGGGGCCCAAATCCGTGTTGTAAGGATGTTGTCTAAGGTCTGGCTGTTGGGACGTGGAAGCCCCTCATTTCACGCTGCTCTTAAAACAAGCAAGAGCTTAGCCAATAATGATAACCCTCCAAGAATTTATATACCCTGCTGAAACACGAGGTGTGTTTACGTGGATGGAAGTGAAACTCGTGGTCACGAGACCCCTAGGACTGTGGTAAGTGTGTCGATGTCACTTCCACGTCACGTTACCCCCCTATAAAAAGGAAAAAGGGAAGGAAGGTTAATCACTTTTGATCCTCAAGATCATCCTAGGACGCGAGAGGAGAGTATACACGGTGTTTCCTTCGGGTTGAAACAAGCAAGCACACAAAGTACAAAAAAATACAACACACAAATTTAATCAAAAATGGGTTATTTGAATGGGGGTCTTTGACAAAGGAACCTGTAAGACAAAAAGGTTAGTATTTATACTTAAAACCCCAATATTCTTGGACCGTTCGTGGTGCAAAACAAGGGTTAATAGTCTAGATACAATTGGTACCCTACAATCACAAATGTTAGATTAAATATAAAATAAATGTCAAATCTGGCAGAGTTTTCCCTTGTTTCTGTAATTTCTCTTTAAAAACAGAATGTTAGTTCCTAGAAAACACGGCTAAAAAGAAAAATATGTGGGTTATTAGTCAATATGAAGACAAAATATACTATTATGATAAACGCTCTACTACATGTTAAATGTGCTAAAATAGGGTACGTACGCATTGTTTCAGGATGTACGTGTTGAAAGATGGAAACCTACAAAGATAAAACATTAGCTATCAAAAGTGCTATTACATGAGGTGTACGCACTAATACTTTGACAAAAGCATCAAACTCTGCACAAACAGAATGTCAATATAAACGTGCTAAAATAGGAAGCAAAAGCGCCAAAAGTCTGATAAATGCGCTAACACTGTTCCAGAAGCACTAAACCTACACAGACAGAGTAGTAGAATATAAGGCGCTAATACAGGGAATAAATGCACTACAAAACTAATACATGCGCCAATATTGTAACAAATGCGTTGATCCTGTACAATCAAAATGTTAGTGCATAAACGTGCTACTATGTGGTATAAACACGTTGAAACTATGATAAACGCGCCACGAGTTACACAAACATGCTATAAGGTTTTCCTACATGAATCAGAGCCGAAACTAACAGATAAACGTGTTGCAATAGGTGACGAATGCACTATTTCAAGGCATACGCGTTGAAACGGCGCAGAGACACAAAAAAACTAAAATTTTGAATTTAAATCTCAGTGAACAGTTTTGAAATCTTGGGAATTTGTTCTTAGTCCTTAATGCAAACAATTCCAATGAAATTCTAGGGGGGTAAGCCCCACAGTAGGCACCAAAATGTAGATTAAAAGTTGGGTTAGCATGCACACATGAGATGAATATAAAATCAAATCAATGCAAAATCCAACACAATTAACCAACTACCTCAGATTGAGCAAGATGGAAAGAAGGAGAAAGTAATTTACATGTACTTTCCTACAAGTGGAATTCTCCTCCTTTGATGCACTTGATTTGCTCCTTTGATTTTCTTGTTGAATGGATGCAAAGATGATTTAGATCTTGGACAAATTTCAACAACACCTCCCCATGATCAATTGCTTGATTGAGCTTGATAGATTGTTATCAAGATTGCTTACATGGCTTGAAGATTGGGCAGCATTTACTTACAAATTTCTAAGGTGCTTGCCATGGAGGGCGGCGCCTCTATTTATAGTTGGAGGAGGTAGAAATCAATGGCTAAGACCCTGTCATGGTGGATTGAATCAATGATTGCAATTGGATGAGAGGAGAGAATTTTCTAGATGTAGAGGATTCTAGATTTCTTAAGAACTCTCTATTGAATTAAACATTCAATGGAATAGTGTATTTTTTATTTGAATATTTGAAAATGGGAGGGAAGAATGGAGATCTAGATTTGGAGAGGCATTTAGCTTGTGATTAGGTGAGATTAAGTATATTTAATGGAGTGATTAGATGGAGGAGCTAGGCATAGAGTAGGTGTAGGGTAGGTGGTAGGTGAGTGGGTATTTTTTAAATTGGTAGAAATTAGTTAATGAAGATTATTTAGCATGATAAATGAAATATTAACAATGTATTAATATTTTTAAGAGTGTAAATGAGATTTATGTAATATGAAGTAATTGGAGTATGGTTGTGTATAATATAATAATTAATTATTATAAGGTTGGTGGTGGGGATGAATGGTTATTATATGATTGGAGAATTATTTGCTAGATGACCATGTCGATATTTTATATGTCTACAATTGCATATCCAAACTCGAGAGCCACCACCTGCAAGGTTTTCCAACACTTGCACATGTCTCCAAAGAGGAGCTTTAGGCTCCACAAATTGCACACCCCCACCTTGGCTTTCTTCCCCATGCCCTCCCACTGAAGCTGAACTGGATGCTATTTATGTTTTTAAATTTTATATCTCAAAGAATCAAACCTACATTGGAAAATAAACACATAAACTTAGATAACAATAAATATAACTACCCCCTACATATCCTATTCTGCTTTTGATCATCAAGTTCACCGTTTAGGCGTGAGGTGAGAACATACATTGTGTTCGGATTTTTAAATTTAAAAAAACAAAATAATCTTAAAAAAAAACAAAAATATTTAAAGTTTTAAACCCTACACATCATATTCTGCTTTTGATCACCAAGTTCACCGTATAGGTGCGAGGTGATAGCATACATAGATTTTAGAATTTTTAATTTTAATAATAAAAATGAAATAAACGTTTAGTTTAAAAAAATAGGAAAAAAATTAACTTATTAAATCCTATGTATCCTATTCTGCTTTTGATCACACAGTTCACCGTATAGGCGTGAGGTGAGAGCATACGCAAAGTTTGGATTTTTTAAGTTAAAAATACAAAAAAACTCTTAAAAGAGCAAAAAAAATAAAACACTGCGCATCCTATTCTGCTTTTGATCACCAAGTTCCCTGTCTAGGTGTGAGGTGAGAGCATACACAGAGTTTGGATGATATTTATAATTTAAAAAAAACAACATATGCTTTTTATTTTAAAAAAGCAAAGGAAATGTTACATTTTAAATTTTTTTTTAGCAGAGTATAAAAATGACTAAATGAAAACTACATATTGATATCATGATCAATGATCATGAATGATGTGTGCATTATGCACACATCATTCGTGATCATTGATCACATTAACATTTTCTTTAAAAATAAATAAAAAAACTTGAAAAATACCTGGTTTTTCCTCCTTGAAGTTGATCCCTCCTTCCAAATCTGCTTTGAAATTCCTCCTTGATGCTCTTAGCTCTTAGCAGCACCTCCTAAACTCTTCCTTCAAGCTGCTTCTTGATGTCTCTTTGCTCTTCACAATGCTAAATGTTAGTTTAGTGAAAACTGAATTTAGCAA
Source organism: Taxus chinensis (assembly GCA_019776745.2). NCBI lineage: Eukaryota > Viridiplantae > Streptophyta > Pinopsida > Cupressales > Taxaceae > Taxus > Taxus chinensis. Next base: position 488,791,798 of record CM034156.1, read on the forward strand.
GAGAAAAATGAGAGTGTGATTTAGAATGGACCCAAGATGTCATTATATAGCTTTTAGGAAGTGTCTTTAGCAAGTCTAGGTAGGTAGATTTGGTTTAGGTTCATTAAATGAAGTTATTTTTTATTTTTTTAGAAGTTATGATTCTTTAAATTTTGAAAATTCAGCGGAAACGTGCCAGATGTTTCCAAAAACATCTGGCACGTTTCGGTGGCGTTTCCCCCCACGTTTCACGTTTTGGAAATGTTTCTGGGCTGAAACATGCCCCCCCTAGCCGTTTCCTGGCTTCACAACATGGAAATCTAAGTCACAAGGTTTGAGTTCAAGTTCATGTTCAATGAGAATGAAGTTCGGTTCAAGTTCGCCAATTAATTAAATTCGAAGAAAAAACATCTTAAATTTTGAATAAAAGATTTTTTTATATGATTTAAATTTTCTAATTATTTTTCATATATATGTTAGGAATATAGGAGAGAAAACTTCCATTCTTTGCTTTCACTTGGTATATGTATACATATACATATTTATAAAAGAATGCAAAATCATGTCAAAAACTTTCCAGATTAAAGTAATGCACAACATTTGTGTAAATGTTTGATGGGGATAAAGTTTGGCGAAGTTCGAACATTTTTCATATATTTGGCGTAGCTTGTAGCATAGCATGGAATCAAGGGATCGAAGGCTATGAATATGGTAAACAATCAAAAGGATAATTATTATGGACATACATGGAATGAAAAAAGAAAACACTATAAATACCAGTGTTACATGGGGATGCGTCCCCCCAAAAAAAGATTTCCTGGACGTTTTGGGGATGGTGTGATGGGAGTGCAATTTCCCCCCCACGTTTCTTGTACACGAGTTTTCAGGGAGGACGTCTCAGGGATGTCCCTAAATATCAAGGGATGTTTTCAAATATGTCACTCTGTTTTTTATATTTTTGGGACGTCGGGGATGTTAGGACGTCCTTGGAACATCCTTGATGTCTTATTTTTTGTTCCCTCCAAAAACTAACTTTCAAAATTAAAAAAAAAGAAAGCCAATATTGTTATTTCAGATGATGATTCTGATTTTTGGAATGTTTCAAGGCACTCATCTTGAATTTGTCACATAGTTTCGCTCATTGAAGTGTTCCACATGACTCAATCACCTTTGCTGCAAATTTCCTGATGTCTGGTAATGTATGGCCTCAATTTAGTTGCACCATTGCATTGGGCTTGAATAAACGTGAAAATGAAATAAATTTGGGAAGGACCTATTGTACTTTTGTAGTGTAAGATTGTATTTGGAAGCCAACCATTTCTATTTAAAAAAAAGTCTTATGTATAAATTTAATTAAAAATTCACTTTGGAAGCTCCAATCACTTAACAAACTTACCAAGCCTATATGTATAATTCTATATGAAGAGATAAGTTGTGTAGATTGTTTACTGATTAACCATGGCCTGACTGTATTGTATTACAAAATCATAATAAGAATCAAGAGTGATATATGAACACAGAATTTTTCAAGCATGCTATGAAGTTTCCAAACAAAACTTGCATTCCATCATTTTTCGAAAGGTCATTGTTCCCTGATGAAAGGATTAGTTTGTGATCAGAGAAATCAATCTGTTATGTGGTTCTTCCACCATTTTCCTAGAGAAAAATGCAATTGTAACAAGTGAGATGAAAAAATATGTACCTCTGAAGATATTATTTTCACAAAAATAAGTCCATACTGATTTATTTTCCTAAATCAAGTTAGAGTATGTAATCTAGTAAGTTGATCCCATTAAGAAAATATTTGAGACAGAATTTTGATGTGTTATATTATTATAGTTGCCTATGTCTTTTGAATATCTTAAATGTACTTTGCAGGTTTTTCTGAAGGACAGCAAGCCAAGGATGACTCGCAAAGAGCTTCTTCTCAGTGGAATAAGAAAAGCGGCTCACTGTAGAGAACTTGCTATTGAACATGGGCTTTCAGGTGATTTTATTTCTTGTTTTAAATTTTGGACAAATCTTAACAATTGTCCTTAAATTCAGGCAAGATAAGGAAGAAAGTGAGAGAAATGAGTTTCACATATGATCTATTGAAATTGTTGTAAGGAGAGAAAATTATTATCTGTATCAATGGATTCTACTGAAAATTTGTTTTTCAGCAAAATGAAGCAGTAAATTGCTTAAATTTTCTACTTCATATTAGAACTTTAAGTTTGTGGCGAATTAATAAATATTCTTAAAAAGTATCTCTTCTTAATTCTGTAGAGTGTATTTGTTGATTTTATGTGGCCTTACTATAACAGAGGCAGAAGCTAGGACATTAAGAACACTTAGAGATGAGAGAGCTTACGATGACTTGCATTGGGTAAGGACAACTTATTCCCTGAGATATCTCTCTTTAATGGAAGCTTCATACACCATGCCTTTACTCTTTATGGATATTCCTTATATCATTGAAATTACCTTTGAAGTCGTTTGTATGGTTTATTCTTTACAATAAACTATAAAATGAAGAAAATTCTCTGCACCTTGGCTTGCAGTGTACTATGAACAGATATCAATGATTTGTAGTTAGTAATCCTTACTTCACATCAATATTTGCTGTATGCTATGTGTAAGTGTTGTTTAGAGTCTTAGACGCCTCTTATCAGAGGTCTTAAAATACTCCTAGTACCCAAGAATATTTTGAAATACAATCTCCTAGCACACATGTTTTTGCATTGCAAGGCATGGCTAATTTTTTTTGGGACCAAATAGGAGAACAAAGATTCATAGTCATCACCAATGACCATGATAGTTAAAAGAAATGTTTTAGAGTGCACAAGTGGCTTCAGGTGACAAAGGTTCAAGAAGAATCTCCTAACGTGGAACCATATATTTTCCTTACCAGTAATACCATAAGACTGAATATGCATGTGTGGGGATGGGTTGGTAAAGGATCATGTGTTCCTGGGTGCCTTTGGGAGCTTCAATTGAATAACTACCTTTATTAGAAAAGCTTATCATGTAGACAAATTGTCTAGAAGACCCCACATTTTTATTTTTGTGACAAGGGCTTAATATATACATCTATAGTTGGAGTCTGATCCTTGTCACCCCACTCTTCGATAAACACTCCAAAATATTTGATTACTGTATTTTCCCATTATTTTGTAATTTGAGACAGAACTAGAAGGAATATGCGAATCATCTAAGCCCTTATGCAACATAGTTCGGTTGCTTTTCTAAAATCAATGTACTTGATACCTAGGGCTAAGAAGAATGTCATATTAATGCATCCTTTTAAATTTCACACCCTAGAAAGCTTCATACTTCTCAATCTGTATGACGTTGAATTGTATATAACCTGAATGAAAATAGGGATATGAGGGACAAGTCACACAAGTGTGCCATTATTTTGTATCTTTTCCATCAGCTAATTTCACTTTGTATGCATGTACGTCTTTATTGGCTTGTGTTTTCTTAGCAAAATCTTGCAAAGATTTCATCCATTCTACACCAAAGTATGAACCTCAAAATTGTTTTTTTAATTCTAATGAAGCTAAATATGAATGTTATTATTTTACTGAAAGGATAAATACTCATGCCTCGAGGAATTTCTCTCTGGCTAGCTTTATCATGATATACTACACCACCATTACCTCTTATCTTGTGAAATTTTAGGACCTTGTTGATTTCTTTGGGAATCCCTTCTAAAATGATTCTCCTTTGTAGTTAAAACATTATAAACTCTACAAAAATTCTAGATTCTAAATAGATGGAAGTTTTCTAAGGAGGTTTCCTTATTTCTTTGCTAAATGATCCCTGTGAACTTGTCTCTTTTAGACTCTACCTTTGAGGTAGTAGATGTGGCTATGATCAAAGTATAAGCTGAAAAGGCATTTCCTTTTTGGAACATAAATTTTCTTGATATCAATAGTGGCCTTAATGGCTTAAAGCCTAAACAATATCACAATAAGTGTTACAAATTGTCCCTCCTGAACTGTGGATTCAGTATTGAAATACAAATTATATTAAATAGGCTTAGTCAAAAAGAGAATCAATTGCATTGTCACTGGATAACTGTGGGTAAGATCCCTGCGAAAAGATTTTTCTCTCGACCCGTGTGAAGTGGTGCAGAATTTGACCTTCAAAAAATCTATCATAAGTAGTTTCCCCTTGATGTTCATCACCGTCCTTCAATTAGGACCTGAGCTCACCAATTGATGACTATGACAACACAGTCATATCTGGCCATCCTCGATACTGAACAATATAAAAGGCAGTTATTATTGTGGGACATCCTAGCAGGGCCCACCCAAAGTTCACACCATCCACAAAGTCTTTCATTGCTGGCAAGGACTGTTTCAAGGGAAGTGTATTTCAAATGTTGGCGAAACTATCACCCATCTAGCTTCTCTGCAGGAGACTTAAGAATTTTAAGAAAAAGTTGAACCCTCTACCTCTCAGACTTTTCATTGGCCAGTGGTGCTCAAGAAACTCAAGTGCAGCGTCAGGAAGATGGTGCAGATTTGATGGATCCCAAATCTTGCACTGATGCGCCTTAGCCTACAGCTTTGATAGTACTTGTTGAAACTTGAGAGTTGTTTTGAATATGACGTGATTTCTGTTTTGGTTATCTCGAAGTTATTTCATACACCACACATTAGGAATGAGAATCTAATCTTAAAGAAATTTGATTATACTAGCCTTGAAACAGTTGGTAGTATTTGCTTAATGCCAATGTTGAATGTATAAGTTTATAAGCCTTTTATATGATTTTAAAAGACATAAAATCAGAGCATCAACAAACATTGTTTCTTAATTTGTACATACTGTTACTCGAATTGTATGTATAAAGTAATAATCATTTAGAACACCAATTTTTTTAACATTGATAGATTACATATGGCTCGTAGCCAAAGGCTTAAGCTAAACTAGATCTTTGCGATTTCCACAGATAATATCATAATTGTTTCAAACCAACTGTAATGTGTTGAAAATGGTGGACCTCAAACATGGAAAGAAAAGAGTCCATCAAAAAGTATGGTATGTATGGAAAACAATATGGTGAGTTATATGGAAAAAATATGGTGAGTTATATCTATAAAAAAATATAGACTTTATTTGAAAGACCTGTCACAATTTAGAAAACTAGATTAGTGATAAATTGTGTATTGGCTTTTGAAGGCTTTCTTAATCAAACTTTATTATAATTTTACTAGGCCCAAAATAAGATCACAATTTGCAAAAATACAGTAAATTTGGTAACCTTGCTTGAAAGTAAAAAGGATACAACACAGTTGATTCAACTTAAAGCAAGCAAAACATTTGTTACAGGGTTTCATGGAAATGCATTTAGGGATTTTAGTGGCTGATGTTTGGAAAGTGTTATTTGTTACAATTTTTTTTCCAAAAATATTATTTTGTTGTACTTGATGACCAATATCAACCTCAATTTCTTTGCAAATATATTCATTTTAAAGAATTTTTCAATATTTTTTTGGGATAGGAAAAAGCATAAAACCTCAAGAAATTGAAAATATTTACCAAACATAACTTACTGTTCAATATTTATAAAGATCTTCCAGAATTTCTAAACTTTCAGAAATGTTATAAGTTCTTCTTACCCTTTGCGCTTCCCTTCAGCCCGCACAACATAGTAGCAATGGGAAGAGATGGGTTGGCCCAAAACAGGAATAAAATACACCCTATCACAGTCTGTTCGAGAGTTCTCCCCATCACTTGTAGTGTAAAGGATTGTCAAGCATTTGTCTTGGGGAAATGGCAATTGTCCCAGGAAATTGCCTTTGCAGCATCCCCAAAAGCAGGAGGTGGATGCAGAGTCCCCCTTCTCATCTGGTTCGTCTTCCATAAGTAGGAGATATCCAGAGTAAGGAGATGCAGGCGGTGGAAATAGAGCACCATTATTTCTCGAGGATGCAGAGGCCTGCCTGTAGGCTGCAAGAGATATTGTGGAGTACATGGGATTGATCAGATGACAAACATGGTTGTAGTTTTAAATTTATAGAGTAACGAGCCTTTTGACAGCATTCCATGTGAGTTCACCATTAAAAAATGTTGTTGGGAAGGTATTTGGATGTTGCCAATAAGCAAATTTTATTAAGTTTATTCGTGAGCTGTGAGATTAGAATATAGTTTCTCCACCGAAGCATTTGACCTACTTAATTTGCCCTTTTTCAATGGGTTTTTGTGATCCCTGTGAACATGGTTTATTTTGAGAGGATCCATAAAACAGCTGGCTTCCTAGTCATGATTCATAGTAGGAGAGCCCGTAGCCAAAGAAATCTGAAAGCTTCTTAATATTGTGGCTCTTGGCCCCTTAGATTACTCGGTCTCTTGGATGTCATTAAAAGTCTTTCATTTCATTTCACTTGACTGAGCAGATATATTTTAAAACTTTGACAGATTGTAGAGCTTTCTAATAACATTTTGTGATTTTTAAACCTAAATTATAATGTCTTTGAGCCTCCAACCTCACAAAGGGTTTGAGGTAACCTATCTCTTTATTTTCCTAAGGCAATGGTCCAATGGAGAGGGGCTCCATAAATATCTCAAGGGGTGCTACTAATAAAATTTACGAGCATTTTAGCAGTTTTAAGGGCTCACATTTTTAATTCTATTCCCCAGTAATCTACAGGTAAAGATAAATCATATTTCCCTTTTAAATCAACAAATTGCATATTATGTTCCACATGAACAAATGTTAGCCTAAACTGTAGGGGGGGACTCCTAGCCCCCCCTCCAACGACGTCTTAAGTTTAGGGGGCAAAAAAAGTGAAGCTCCTATTTTCTAGGCCTATATTCTATTATTAATTGTAGCTAGCTTAAAAAAGAACAACGAGACCTTCTACTTGTTATCTCAGTTTTGAGTTTACGCCAAAACTATCAGATAACCCTACGAAATTTTTAAGCTGATTTTGCAAAATTGCCTTTATGAGAGAAAATCGGGGTTTCGGGTTTCACCGACAGGACAACATGTGTTTTAGATGTTTCATGTTTGGTGTTCCCCGAAACCCGAAACCTACATCGACTAAGGTGAGTCGGGTTTGCGGAACTTATGAACATCGGAGCATGTCTTCATCTAAGCATCATGCTTTATGTTGATTGTTTCCCGCAACCCGAAACCCGAATTACCTAAATCCTTCATGTCGGGTTTTCGGAACTTTGAAGCATCTAAGAATGCATGTCGATTGTTTCCCGCAACCCAAAACCCGAATTGCATAAATCCTTCATGTCGGGTTTTCGGAACTTTATAAGCATCGCTTCATGTCAATTGTTTCCCGCAACCCAAAACCCGAATTGCCTAAATCCTTCATGTCGGGTTTTCGGAACTTTGAAGCATCTAAGCATCATGCTTCATGTCAATTGTTTCCCGCAACCCAAAACCTGAATTGCCTAAGTCCTTCATGTTGGGTTTTCGGAACTTTGAAGCATCTAAGCATCATGCTTCATGTCAATTGTTTTCTGCAACCCGAAACCTGAATTTCTCTAAACACCTTTGTGTCGGGTTTTCGGACCTCCCGAGCATGCTGACATGGCGTTAATGCTGAGTTGTCGGGTGAGTTGGCACGTGCCAGCCGAAGTGTATTAATTGCAAATTTTCTTATATATATGCGGATTTCCACGTCATTTTTACCGGACGTATTTTTACTTCGTGGATTTTCACGCATGCTTCTCCAACCTCGAAACCCGAAACTCACATGTGCCCGATTGAATTGCCTGTTTTCGATCTTTCCTTGCCCTGGTTGAAGGTATTTCTCTCTTCATTCTTTGTTCATGGTTTTTATGGATTGATTATGTGAGGAATTCTTCCCATTTTCTTACCAGGTTTATGGTGTTTTTATTCTTTTTCCTTTTTGGGTTGTTTTCTAAAAACCGGGTTTATGTTTTAGGGTTTATCTCTTTGGAATTATCATTTTGTGTTATTTCCCAGAATGTTGTTGTAATTAAAATATGTTTGGTATATGAATGGTAAAGAAAGAACTTGCATGTTTTAAATTCAACAAAAACCATGTTCCCTCTTCTCAGGTTTTGAAGGGTGTTGTGCAGTATCAAAAACCTGAAGTATATCAGAAGATTTGGCGTGTCGGGTTTTCTCAAGTTTCCGACATCTTCAAAGTGCCGGGTTTTCTCAAGTTTTCGACATCTTCAAAGTGCCGGGCTTTCTTAAGTTTCTGACATCTTCAAAGTGTCTGGGCTTTCCAAAATCTCTGACATCTTCAGTGTGCCAGGTTTTTCTCAAGTTTCTGATATCCTCAGTGTGCCGAGTTTTCTCAAGTCTCCGACATCCTCAACGCATCGGGTTTTCTAGATTCCCCGACATCCTCCTCAGTGTGTCGGACTCTTCCATCCTTCTGGCATCTCCAGTAGGTCGGGATTTTCACAGTGTGCAACATCTCCTAATCTTTGAAACTCTCTTCCTTCGAAATCCTTCATGTCGAACCCTGGTCCATCGCAAGAAAAGACTGAAAATTCAGGAAGGATGAAATACAAGTTCAGAAAGGTAGAGTCTCCATCATATATCGATTGCAATTATGACATCCGAGATACAGAGCTCAGAAATATAGATATTGAGGATTTCTGGAGTAGGGTAAAGAGCTCTTCCCAAACTCCTTGGATGAAGTCGATAGTCGATAGTGGTTTACCTCTAGCAGCGGGTTTTCCCATGTCCGCTCAATGCCCTGAATTCATCTTAGCCTGTGCTTCTAGTTATGACTCTGCTTCCCATGCTGTGAGAAATTAGGTGGGAGAGGTTGTGATCAAGTTAGACGGAGGATACTTTGATGATCTCCTCAAACTACCCAATTTTGAAGAATATGGAGAGTTAGATATCAAGTCAGCTCATAAAGCTTGGGATAACGATCAGGAAGATTGTACCAAACACGTAAATAAGAAGTTCCTGATCAAAGCCAAACCGGCTGTCTCTTGATTCCTAAGACTTATCCCTAGGAGTGATTTCATTTAGGAAATCAATGACATCATCACTCTGTTGAGTCAGGTTTTTGGTTTACCCGAATCAAATGTTTTCCAAGGGTGGATGTATCAATTCATGATCACCATCAAGAAGAATCAACAAGGGATTGATTGGGGCACTCTCATTAGTAATGAGATAGATTCCCAAATGACAATAGTCTTGTCCACAGGGAAGTTTTATATGTCCTCATATGTCACTTATGCAACGGCCGGGATGAGGAACTATCCTGGGTTGTATACCAAGGGAAACAGGACGGGGACCCAGGTTTATCAGCATTTTCCTTAGCTGACAAGAAAAGGGTCCCAAGACCAATTCAGAAGGGTGAATGACACCTTCTTTTACGAAAACATCTTCACGTTAAATCCTGAATTGAGGAAAACAAGAATCTCAGATGAGGCCTGGGCTGAAGTTTCCAAATGGGGATGTGTCTTCTTGCAGTTCAAGAAGTTCACATATCTACGGGTAGTCATGTACCCAAGGGATCCTTTCCATTTGCCCCGATATCTAGGGGATAAACTGATCTTGATGGAATTGGTTAGGCAATTGTTGGATTTCCACAAGTTCCAACAAAGTAAACATAAAGCTGCTGTATCTTTCCCAATTTCTATTGGAAGATACACTTGTTTGACAATGGTGAAAGCTAAGAATGTTTTCCATGAGCTTCAGGACAAGTTGAAGAAGCATATGAATCCCCGAGACAGGTTTGAAATTCGAGGAGTCCTCAGGGCATATGGAACTCTGCACCTGCACACAGACCAAGCATAGAAGACATCTAGCAGATTGATCTACGTGATGAGGTTGCTGTTCTGGATCTTTCCTATAGAAAGGATCATAGCAGATTGACACTTGCTCTCCTCTTGAGATTCAAAGTTTTCAAACTTGAGCTTGCCTATGACTTACCTAGAAGGTACTAGTGACAATGAAAGTGTTCTGGATCTTTCCTATGATGGACTAAATGAAGATCAATATGTTTTCCCACCTATTGATTGGTCAATCAGTGAAAAAGCCTCCATTACAGATAGGTTGGCTCTGATTCTTGCACGCACCAAAGCATGGCTCTCCTCTTGGGGAATGAGTTTTAAAGATGATAAGTTTTCAAATTTGGCTGCTTCAGAGGCGGGGCCCTCCAAAAAGGAAAAGGACAAAAAATCTTCTAAGGGGCCTATAAAGGTCAAGTTTGTCAAAAAGAGAAAAGAAAGAGAAATCTCTTCAATTATTTCTCCAGTTGAAACGGTGAATGTGCCAGAATCACCAACACCACCAGAAATAGGAGAAATTTCTTTGGAAGGAGAAAGAAGCCAGCCTCTGGTTTCACCATTTGTTGATTGCCCAACTGAAGAGACCTTATCTCTTGCATCCCAGGCTTTGGAGTCTGAATCTGCGCCTCTCCAATCACAACCACTCCTACCTCCTCATTCTCCAATAACTTCTTCAGTCATGGCTAGTATTTTTTCTGGACTTTCACCCCTCTCTGTTGGGACTCAAGTGATCACCAACATGCCCCCTCCTGTGCCTCTTTTTATTGAATATGTTACCACATTGGTAACTATTCCCTCTTCACTAGAAGAACCTTCTCCACTTGAAAGTATGATACCAACTTCTGTAATAGTGGCAACTCCCTCTGATACACCGCAATGGCTACTTGAGAAAAATCTGAGGAAGAGGAAGGTGATTGTACCCATACCGGCTTTTTATTTTAGCTCACTCAAGTCTCCTACTGCTAAATTGTCCAAGAAACCCAAAATAGTTTCAAGGGTTTTGGTGGACACTTCAGGGCATAAGTTTGCAAAGATCACCACTCCCGCAACTGACAAAACCAAAGAAGATGTAACAGCCTATGATTATCAAATAACTAGGGTGGATCTAGGAGAGGTGACAACAAAAGGAGTGCAACAAGATGCGCAGGATGCTACAAACATGTTGTATCAAAAATTGAAAGAGATAAAAGACAACAGAGATGAGCTTAAAGGAAAGGTGGAGCAGTTGACTGAGGTTTTTCTTAAACTCTCAAAACCCCTTGAATCCATACCATCTTCTTCTATCCATGTCGGATTCAATTTCTCATTAGTGCCTACAATTGAGAAGATTAATAAAAAAGGAAGGGTGGTCGATGAATGGATCCAAAGGCTACTCCAACAGGGGAAGGAAGTGATTCAAGATGTTGTGAAAGTCTATCAATATTTGGGGGACATTCAGAAGGAATGGAGAGAAAATGGATGATGATTTCTCTCAAGAAATTAGACATCTTGATTTGACTTTAGAGGCTCTCTAGGCATTAAAGAAAATACCATCACAAATCTTGGTAGAAGAAGGCATCATCCCACATGTGGATAAACATTTCTAGCTAACTAAAGCCATCAGATTCAAGGTGAAGATTCTCAATGAAGCCTGCGGTAAGTTGATAGAGTCAAGGGACCAATTAATTGATGGCAGAAGTGATCTGGAAGAAGAATTGCTGAATATTTGTCCTAAAGGTGTCAATTGGAAACTCAGGCATCCTATCGGCTGATGATCTTTTCAAACAAGTCCAAGAGTCTATTCAGCATGAACCAACCCATGGATTTGGTATTGAGATCATCAACCGGTTTGTAAGTATTGAACATTATTTGGAGACTTTGAGAAGGATTAGCAAAAGATTGAAAAAGTTTCCCGGCAATGCTAGTGATACCTATGAAACCTGTGAAATTTTGAATGATCATTCCACTATGCCTGACGAAAATGAAATGCAAGGCATAATTCGAAGGTTTCCAAGAATTTCGCAACAAACAGGCTCAGTTGGAGGAAGAGAAAGAGGAAGGAGAAAAAGATGATGATTCAGATTAATTCTTGATGTTTCATGTCATTTCAATCTTGAAATCGACATGTCTTTTTCATTTCTGTTTCGTCACATAGGAAGCAAATTTTGACTTGGTCTCCTGCGTGATAGTCAAGCAAAATAGAACTATGTTTTAAAGAAAACTATTTTCTAGGATTTATCCTATTTTCTCTCGATCCCTTTTATTATAAATAAGGGATTCTTATGCATTCCAAAAGGTCGAGATTTTTGTAATATTCAGAGATATTGGAAAGAAGAAAAACTTTGTGTTTTCGTTCAATCATTTCCAAGAATAAGGAGTTGATATTATTTCACAAACTTTGTGTTGTGGGATATATCTTTCTTAAGACATTGTTCTTACGTTCATGATCTTAAGCTATTCTTTGCATAGCATCTTAGCGTTTCTAATCATCTCAGACATTATATTTATGATCTAAAGCTCGTATGATTATTTCGTGCTTTACGTTTACTCGAAAGAAAATACGTTTCTCTCATTTCGTTTCCATGGTGCTTCTTGCATTATTATAGTTTCCAACCCAGTTCATTTATGAAAGCAATACCTTTGAATCATGTGAATGTGGATTTCGGGATTCTATCCCAACCCCCAATGGTTAGAATAGTGTGAATACTGTATATATTGTTTTTGCTGTGTTTTAGATTAGTAATAAGCAGGCAGCCTCACCTGTCTTTGAGGAGGGATTTAATCCCATATACTGTGGTTGAACCTCATATTTTGGATTGACAAAATATCCAACCAACACTACTGCAAGAAAATTGGAGTTGAAACCCTCTGTGGTACCATCTTCTATGATTGTAGATTCTTTTATATTTGGTGGATGGATGCTTAGATAGATTGGAGGATACATTTAAGATGTGGAGAGGTAAGATGACCAAGCAAGGGTTGGGAGTCTAGGGGAGCAAAAAGAGCACTAACAGTGTGTGCCAAGTGTAAATATGGATCTTATTATTAGATTCTTAGGAGTGTGATTAGGGGAAAGGAAACATTTGATGAACATACACTAGTTGTTGAGCACCTTTTTGTGAGGGCGGGGTCTATTAAGTGGACATATTTTCTGGCTTTAATACTATTGGGGGGGCCTACTAAATGCCTAGATTTGCGTTGATTTGATGTATTCAAATTATTTAGTGAAAGTAAAATAAGTGATGCATTCACCCGCACAAATATATGAGTAACGTGACACATTGGGAATATAAGAAGATATTTAATTGTGTTGGAAGCCTCTTTTGCTAAGGCAATTTACAAAATACAAATGGTAGCATGAATTTCACAAGTACTAATATGTACATGAATACAAGTTACAATATTCATTTATTGGGGCATACTTGTTCATATTCACAATATTATCCCAATATTTAATATTTAAGTATATCATGTCCACCTTTACGGACATTAATGCACATCTTAAGAAGGTTTAATGTTCACATTCAAAGCATTTTAATATTTAAAAAACACTTTGTTTGCTCCAACTATATGTACATAAATGTACCTTCTTTTGCACCTTCACTTCATTAAAGCCAACACCTATAACAAAATTGTGTTAGACTCACCATTTCTCCAAAAATGTAGAGTTAATGCTATGATTTAATGCACAATTTTAACTATCCCTCCAAACTTTGAATAATCCCTCCAAAATCTCCAAATAGGATTGCTCTTATAAATTGGATGAATACAGATATTCAAACATTTCATTCAAAATTTGATAGAGCTTAGCATTGGCAAAGAGTAGAATTGGCAAAGATCATATTTGAATATCTAGGCAAACCATAGATTCAGGATGTAAGTGTCAATTACCTTCCGAATATGTAAAGAATGTATGAAAATGTCAGAATGTTTGATTATGTAAAGAATGTCTAAATATACATTGAATATGTGATTATACATCAAGTATTAGCTAACATAACAACTAAAGAATATATGAATATACATAAATATCATTTTTTTAGGCAGTTGACATCTGAACATCCACAATTAATTTTATATTAATTAAATGAATCATGAATATTCACTAGAATTATTGAATATTCAACTATAATTTTTTCATTTTCTACTAGAAACGTTCAAACTTTTAATATGCATTGAAATTACTGAGTATACATTGAATACACTCCACCCTTATATAAGTTTGTTCAACAAATGCTACATGCACTCAACAATTGTTGCCTCTCCCCAAAATACTTAAATGACTAAATGTACATTGTATGTATGCCTATAATTTAGCCATAGAATATGGTGTATTCAAAGGAAAGATTTACACATGTTTATCTGGCGTACATTCCGTAATTTCATTGTATATTGATAGTTTGTAGATACACGTAAAAGCATTCAAAATTTGAATTTGCACTGAAATTATTGAATATACAATTTATATATCAATTGAATACACCCCACCATAATTGAAATTGTTGGATAAACACTTAATATGCCTCTCCTCTATATATTAAAATGACCAAAAATACATTTAATATACTTACGTTCCAGGGTATATGAGCACATTCACAAGTGATACCAGGATTACAAATGTATTTTCAGTTTATATCAGGTTATTTCAATGCATGTTCTTATTTAATCTTCCATTTGCCACCAACTCAGCTAATACAGTCTATTCAATGTCAAAATAAAAAATTCATGCATGCACGTTGAACTATTGCATACAAAATGTGTGACCTCTAATATATAAATATACAATCATATTAGTGAATATACTTTGAACCTCAGTTACAATATCATCTAAAAATGTATGAATAAACACGTCTAATATTATATTAAGTCGTACAATATACATTGGAATGACCGAATGTACATTGAATATACTTATCTAATTTTGTCATCTTTTGCCATGCATTCACATTGAATATACACCTTTGAATATATTGTTTTTATGTTTCAAATCACCAAGTTGGTCATCAGTTGAGCTCATATTTGAGTGGCTTTTTCATCTTTTGTCTATGATTTTCATACAATGAATACATATACAGGGAATACCATGATTACAAGTATTTTCACTATATATCGAGTTATTTCAGTTTATATCCACCTAGTTAATATCTGAATATGCATGATTATTATTAGATTAACTGGTTGTATATACACATAAATTACTGAATATAATATGAATATATAAGTTCCAGAGCCGAATTAAAGGTTAGGAGCGCCCTAGGCAATAAGTGAACTGGACGCCCTTCTTATTATTTTAGTTAATAATTTTCCCATCAAATAAATAAATAAAAGCTACGTACATTCATTATTTTAAAATTTGTATAAAAATCATAATAAATAACTAATTTAGATAATTTGGTTTACAAAAGAAATTAAAACATCCTATAAAATTTTTTAAATAAGGACAAGTAATAATCTATGGATGGAGAGAATTATCACAAGAGGTTTTCATAATGCAACAAATACAATATTTAATAAAAAGTTGGTTATCTTATTTATCAATATCAAGTAGGTGATGGGACTCAAATCTGAACAAAGTACCATTTTTCACAAATCAATAAAAATTCTTAGGTAGCTCCCATGGTTTCGTTAAGAGTCGTTTCTGTACCAAGGCTACTAATTTCTCCATAAAAAAAGAGACATTTCACATAAAACATTAGGAATAAAGAATTAAATAATTCTTTCCTTTAATTATACTTTCCTCTACTAGCTATATCAGTGAAATTATAAAAAATACAAAATACCAACAAAATAGTATGAGCTTTTATATATATATATATATATATATATATATATATATATATATATATATATTTATTTATTTATTTATTTATTTATTTATTTATTTATTTTACTTACAAAAATAGTATAATACATTTTATGTGTATACGTGAAATTTATGTTACTTTATAATAATATCAATAAAAGGGTCAATTAATATTGACCTCACCTAAAAATGATAATGTTAAGTTCTAATAATAACCAAAAATAATGAAAATATTTATATTTAGGCACTTCCTAATTGTTGGCGCCCTATGTAATTGTCTAATCTACCTAAGGCTTAATCCCCCCTTGCCACTAGTGAGTTATAGTAAAATAATTCATAAAATTTAAATATTG
Source organism: Taxus chinensis (assembly GCA_019776745.2). Taxonomy (NCBI): domain Eukaryota; kingdom Viridiplantae; phylum Streptophyta; class Pinopsida; order Cupressales; family Taxaceae; genus Taxus; species Taxus chinensis. Next base: position 488,807,650 of record CM034156.1, read on the forward strand.
TAAACTTTGACTTCCATGCAAATCATTTACTTAACAATTTTAAGAGAAGATGGATGAGAGATCTAATATACTTCATTGAAGTATTGACTCTCTTCCCCTAACTCACTATTGGCATAAATCTTTGACACACTTTCTTCATGCTTAGTGAAAAGGAAACGTGTACCCAAATCAAAACTAGGTGACATTTGACTTGGAAAAGCCTTTTCTTGAAATTAGATCCATTGATTTATGTTCAAGGTAATCTGGTCCAGTATACTTTCTAACTTATTGGCACACTTACAAGTATATTTGGATCTTCTTTCATCAATGTATTAGTAAGCGTCAGACTCAATCAAGCTACTTATGTTATTTCCATAAATATTTTTTAGAGGAGGAACTTCTATATCAATATCAACATCTCTACCAACTCCTAATAAACACATGAAGTAAAAGTAAAAAAGAGAAGACCTTCCCAATTATAATATGTCATAATATAGGAGGAAAGAGGAAGGTTTAGAGGACAATCAATCAACCATTATGTTAGCACGAGGACTACTTCCGTCATGAAACTTAACCAACCAATGTGAATTTGTTTTTTTAAGTAAATAAAAACTTAAAAATCACATGAACAATTCCAAAATACATTAAAGATGAGATATATACTTCTTCATAAAACATGTAGTAAGAGGCAATACTATAAGAACGTTAATCTCCCAAAAATGAATGCTCAAAAACTGGTCCTTGCTTTCCATCAACAACCCATGCCTTCCCTTCATAATGTCTCACTAGCCCTTCCCAAGGACATTATATCCCTATCCACCAAGAGACCCAAATGGACGAGGACCCCAAGAGCCCTCTTTGGATGGGGCACTCCAAGAAACGAGGAGCCCTTATCCTACAAGGTTTATCACAGCAACGTGGACATCCCATTCCCACCATCTCTGCTTACACGCACCTTCTTAGCAGGTCAAAATGAGAAAAACAAAACAGAAACCAATCCATATTCTTTCATCTCATCCACACAGTGTATGATGCTAATTTTGCTGTGTCTCTGAATCTGTGCAGGAAAGGAGCTAAAGTGTTGTTACAGAGCCAACAAAGATGGGTTCAGCGCCACTTCATTCCACAAATATAGAGATGATATGGAAGCAGCTGCAACACATGGAGTGGAGCTAAACGGTGCTCTTGGAAACCCAAGTAACATCATCAACAATAAGGAGGGGTCTTCAGATTTTGTAAGTAACAATGATTTGTCCTTGCCAAGTCAAGTTAACCTGCCACAATGGTTAGAGGATGCCATGAAAAACTTGGGTTACAAGCTACCATCCAACACAGAAGATCAAAGCTTAAATCTGCCTTCCTTTCCTGAAGGACTAGAACAAGAAGCAATAATTCATTACTATGCAGATGTTGGAGATGAGGATGAACAAGACGAAGTCGAATTTCAAGAGGATGCTCAAGAAAATGAAATTAACTTAGAAGTTATGCAACATGAACCTCAACACCCTGAAGAGACTGAAAACCAAGATGGACGCGGTACGTTACTTTCCCATTTTCTATGACTTCCAAGGGAGATCATAAGCAAATCAAATGGTTCTATTAGACTGAGTAGGCATTCACAGATTTTGACTGCACCTGAGTACATGGAGCTATTGGTTGATGCGGAAAGAAAAAAGGAGGAACAAGAAAAACTAAAGTTACGGAAAAAAGAAGTGGCATAAGAAAAAAAGGTTGCTAGACTTGCAGCAAAAGAAAAAAAATTGCAGGAGAAGCTTGAAAGAGAAAGGGAGAAGCAAGCTAAGGAGCAACAGAAAGAGATTGAGAAGGCACACAAGCAACAAAGGAAAGAGCAAGAGAAGAGGGAGAGGGAAATTGCAAATCAATTAAGGGAATACGAAAAGAGGATGCGTGTAAGTTCTGCAACATCATGAAAATAGAAGGATTTTTCAAGATATGTTAAATATTCAAATTCCAGGTTATGCTCAAATTGGAACACCTCCATCACTTATGAATAACTCTTGTACAGTTCCATCTTGGTATGTATCACCTCATTTACTTTGTACAAGTTCAAGCAGTCCTAGTAGTTCATTTGCAATGCCACCATGGATGCAAGCTTCAGCAGGGAAACCAACTCCTCTGTCAACAACAAGTGCAAATCCCTTTTCAAGCGGACAACCAAATCCTTTTTCAGTAGGGGGACCAAATCCTTTATCAGTTGGGCAGCCAAATGCTCTGTCAAAAGGGATTCTAAATCCTTTTTCAGTTGGCCAATCGAACACTGTATCGCCAGGAAAAGAAAATCCAAAAGCAGTATAGAAAGAGGGCAATATTACTTATAGTAACTAAGATATTGAACATGTGCCCGTAAACAATGCTTATTACCCCATATGATGATGGTAGTAATTTTGTTGGTGATACAATTTTGCTAGATGTATTCACCGAAGTCTTCCTATGTAGTCTCTAAAGTTATATAGTGCAATATAAATTTTGCATATGTAATCAGAATACTTTCCAGCCGTCCATGTATACAATTAAACTTATGTTAATATATCAGTATGATGATGCTCTATATTTTACACCCTATTTGGAGGTGTAATCAGAATACTTTCCATCGTTCTATGTATACAATTAAACTTATGTTAATATATCAGTATGATTATGCTCACTATTTTAATAGTGCAGTGTTTAAAAACATTAAGGATCATTGCCTGAGTGAGAACCCTCTCATCTCTGCCTTTTCTTCTCATCTTCGTAGCAGGCCGAGCCAATGCCAAGGAAGAAGTCGGTCAGGAGTGGAGAAAACCCACGCACCCACCGATCTGCAAGATCCCAAGAAATGGTCGCTCGAGCTCTGCAACTGAACACACCAAAAACAGCACTGAATGAGCTCCAACTCCATTTCCCGTGAAATCCCATGGCGCGATTTGGCGGTGGCAGGGTCTATAAACCAAACCACACACATTAACAGCTGGTGGGTGAGCATTCAATGCATGGCGGTAGCCAGGACAACAACTGGCATGGCGAATGGCGTGGTGTTTTTACTCGACCAGGTGGTAGTGACGTGGTGCAGTGACTGTGCAAAGATAGGGTGCACCACAACCGGTGAAATGCGTTACAGCAATGCAGCCCGTGGGAGCAACATGTATATATGAACCATGGAAGACACTTCAAACATTTAGACTCAAGATCGAGAGAATGCTAATACAGAAGCAAGTAATTACAACAAAAAACAATGTAAATGGCAGTAACAGAGAGTGGTAATGCCAAAAATGATGAAAGTTATCTTCAAACTTTGAAAGCCAAAAAAGCCATTTGGCCCATGATGGAACCAGGAAGACACTTTAAGCTAGAATACAATTTTGAGCAATAAAATTCCATAGAAAGAAAGACATTTGTATACAGCAACTGAGATATTATCTCTGGTGGTGAGCCTTTATGTCAACCCTCAACAATTTGCAATATTTATTCCTATTATCTAAATCGGTTCTGTCCACAAAAATCTGTCTATAATTAGACCTAGAAATTGCTTAAAGGGGTAATTGGGTATTAGAAAATACATTACTTTAAGTCCAATGATGAGGTAATGCTGCTAAGTACTTTAAAAAACAATTGGGTACTGATACAAAAAGAAAACAATTGGATACACTAAGAGGTGAAGCAGAAATTACTAGATATCTTCATTAAAGTTCCTTTTGTTTCTATATAAACACTAAAAAAATTGGGTACTGATATGTTTCTAACTCGCACTAAACAAGATATTGTTTGTTCAGTTCCTCTTGTTTCAAAATATACAAACACTAAAAAAACAATTTCTAGATATCTTCATTGAAGTTGTAGTAAAATTTTAGTTTTCTGAAACTCTGAGATGAAGGAAATTTGGAAGCCGAATGTATGTAATGCAGAAGAAATCAATCTTTCCGTACCATTTTCCACAATGATAGTATGAAAAGACAGGTATGTGGTTTTTCCCATCCAAAGTAGCAGGCACTCCGTGCCAAATGGGACGCCAAGAAAACCTTAACCAACACCGTGTCGAAACCCTTTAGGCATATCAACGGTTGGTCTGTTTTCAATGGTTTTGCAAGCGCATGGAGAAGTCACTCACCGTTGATTTGCACAGTGTAGGTGGATCCCCGACTGTAAATAAATGCCTATCGGTGTAAATATTTATTAGAGGTTAAGAATAATTGAGATAGAAGAAGATATTACTTGAATTTATTGTATAAAGGGAGTGTCAACTGCACCTCCAAAAATATAAGGAGAAATAAAATGAAAAATAACAATTCTAAAAGGAAAATCACTCTCTAATTAGCAACTAAACATGAGCTCGCATAAACGCATGGCACTCATAAACGCATTAACAGACATAAACGCATTAAAAGTTATAGTAATCCCATTGACAGTAATTAGCAACTGAACATGAGCTCGCATGGCACCCATAAACCCGAGACTGGCGCTCATAAACAAGACAAATACACCAACGATTTTAAGCTTGGATTTGTAAAATAAGACAGGTGAAAAAATAAATTTCTTTTGTTGAATGGCAAACAACAAACTTTCCATAGTAGTGTAGTGTTTAAAAACACTAAGGATCATTGCCTGAGTGAGAAGCCTCTAACCTCTAGCTTTTCTTCTCATCTTCATAGCAGGCCGAGCCAATGCCGAGGACGAAGTCGGTCAGGAGTGGAGAAAACGCACGCACCCACCGGTTTGCAAGATCCCACGAAATGGTCGCTCGAGCTCTGCAACTGAACACGCCAAAAACCAGACTGAACAAGCTCCGTCTCCATTTCCCATGAAATCCCATGGCGCGATTTGGCGGTGGCAGGGTCCATAAACCAACCCGCGCGCATTAACGGCTGGTGGGTGAGCATTCAATGCATGGCGGTAGCCCGGACAACAACTGGCACGGCGAGTGGACAACACTTGGTCCCATGCAAAAAAACCAACTTTTTTGACATCTCCACAAACGCGGATCGTCCACGTGGCGCTGAGGTGGCAGTGAGGTGGCGGTGCAATGTTGGAGGTCAAGAATTTGGTGCTGCATCCATTGGTGGTGTTTTTACTCGCCCGGGTGGCAGTGACGTGGCGCGGTGACTGTGCAAAGATAGGGTGCACCACAACCGGGTCCTCTCCCCTAGCTCCCATGGTTTTGTTAAGAGTTGTTTCTGTACCAAGGCTACTAATTTCTCCATAAAAAAAGAGACATTTCACATAAAACATTAGGAATAAGGAATTAAATAATTCTTTCCTTTAATTATACTTTCCTCGATTAGCTATATCAGTGAAATTATAAAAAATACAAAATACCAACAAAATCGTATGAGCTTATATATATTACTTACAAAAATAGTATAATACCTTTTATGTGTATGCGTGAAATTTATGTTACTTTATAATAATATCAATAAAAAGGTCAATTAATATTGACTTCATCTAAAAATGATAATGTTAAGTTCTAATAATAACCAAAAATAATGAAAATATTTATATTTAGGCACTCCCTGATTGTTGGCGCCCTAAGCAATTGTCTAATCTACCTAAGGCTTAATCCCCCCTTGCCACTAGTGAGTTATAGTAAAATAATTCATAAAATTTTAATATTGTAAACTTTGACTACCATGCAAATCATTTACTTAACAATTTTAAGAGAAGATAGATGAGAGATCTATTATAATTCATTGAAGTATTGACTCGCTTCCCCTAACTCACTATTGGCATAAATCTTTGACACACTTTCTTCGTGCTTAGTGAAAAGGAAATGTGTACCCAAATCAAAACTAGGTGACATTTGACTTGGAAAAGCCTTTTCTTGAAATTAGATTCAACATTCTTCTCATTCTCACCAACAAGATATATGATGGAAGTTTCTTGTACTGAGTTTGTATCAACATCTGACTCAACATTCGGATGCAAATCTTCCATATTATCAATAAACAAATTCTCAGGAAGGGCCTATTTACAACCGCTTGTTCTTCTCATTTTTGGGCTTTGTCATTCCACATTCAAAAGATGAGTGGACCAAGGGTGAAACACCTTCTTACACATGAAGAGAAAAACTTCATAATCAAGAGGTTGTGTCCTAGTCCAATTTTTCACTTTGAGTTCAATATTTACGGGGGAGGGTTTTTGAAGTGTCAATTTCAACAAGCATCCTGGAATACGTTGTATGGGTGTAATCGGTTATTTGGGAATCAATGAAAAGAGTAAAGCCCAAAACATTACCAATAGAGATTAAACAATCACGGCTCCAAAATTACAGAGGAAGATGAAGAAGTCTAATCTAAATGGGTTTACGAGAAAAGGATTGTGTGAGTGGAATAGAAGAGGGAAACCTAGGTTTTAGGATGAGGTATCATGATTTATAGACCCATAGTTTTCACACTATGATATCTTTATATAAGTTATTGAACTAAAAACCATTGTAAAAATTCCTTTAGCACACGGGTAGATATCTAAGCTTCTATTGATAAAGGGGAATCCAATAAAATTTAGGGAACCCATTCATGAAGATCTAGTAGACTAGGCCATGGACCAGTGAACCTGCAAATCAAAGAATTTTGCTAATAGAAGTGCTCATATTCTAGGACTTCTTTGTCGAATATGATGTTGGGGATAGTGGTGGAAGGAATCATGGTGTTTGCATCCCTGCACAACATCTTTGAAAAAGAGATTAGCAGGCTTTTGGGAAACACCAGTATTAAGACCCCTACCCGAGAGAGAAACAATATCATCGTTGACTGGCCCAAAAGGATCTCCATCAAGCTGATGCACTAGAGACGAGCAGTTGAGGAAAGAATTAGAGCGCAGATCATGGCTAATGGAAGCACTTGAAATTTGGAAGAAAATGAGACATCGCTATAGGGGGATAAAATCCACTGCCCCATAATTTGAAAAGGAAACTAGAACCTTTCTGCCTCCAGGGGATGCAATGCCACCTCTAGAAAATGATAATCCCAACACAGAATAAGATGCAACAGAGCCGCTGGAGTGTCGTCACCCAGAAGCACCCATGATGTCATTGCCCAAAGTTTTTACCGCTATGGCTAGGATTTGTGAAGTTTTATGCTTAGGGTTCACAGGGAAGATATGCGTAGGATAGCAAAATTTTCCAGAAGAAAACGCCTCCAATAGGATTGACGCTTCCCCTGCATCCGCCATTAGCACCAGAGGAAGCGTTGCCCCCTACTTCCGCCAACGATAGGGTTAGGGTTTGCGTTTAGCTATGGAGAAGGCATGATGAAGGTCCTAAATGATGGTATCAATTTCATACCAAAGTAGCAATGTAAGTGTAATAATAATGAGAGTATACGAAGTGTCAGATTAGGAATAAAATGATACTTGGATTTTGTATTATAACCTAACTAGTCATTCTAATGTTTTTAGAATTGAATATAAATTTATCCTAGTGAGATTTTTTGAAGAATCTTAAAAAACATAAGATCTTATTTGGAATACTATATTCTGACATGAAAATATTAAATTGACCCAACTACTTATTGAAATATAAAAAATTTAGAACAGAAAAAATAAATGTACTTTAATGAATGGAAGTATTGTGAAATAGAGAAATATGTAGCTTTGAGAATGAACATATGATCTTACATACCTAATACTGTTCATAACTATAAGATTCAATAATGTAATTTAACTATCAATAATATTTAAGAATGAAAATGATGTGTGGTAGATCTTGTTCTATCCTTTAGTTTAACCATATTGTGATTGGGTCTTTGATCTACATTCGTTCGTTTGAGATAGTGTGACATCAATGTACACATAGGGTTATCCTTTTCTAATGTGGGTATATGTTTGTTTAATTGTCTCATGTGATGTCAATTTATTCTAATTTGTTGAATGTGGTGTGTTGTGTAACAAGAATATAATGACAAACAAAAAATTCTGATAAATTTACTATTGTAAAATTGTGGGGAATTACAATACGACGACATCGATTAAAAAATTTATTCCATGGTGGAAGCATGAAGAACCTCATTTATGAGTAATCCATCAATTTAATAAATCTTTCAATCACTTCTCATAGAAAATATGACCATTGGGATGGGTCACTCCATGTAACACTCCACGTATAACAAATCAAGTTGGAATATCATTTCACATACACTACCCATCCTAAACCTAGAGAAAAGTATTGGGTCTATTTTTATATGTAGCGCTAATTATTTTTTACAGTAACATTCTTGGGCATGCATACATTCACAGTCACCATGTGCATATGATCATTTTAGTTAAGTGTGAATAGATTACGTAGTAGTAAGATGTACTAGACATAGGATGTGCTTCCATTATCTAAACATATCATTCAAACACTAGAAACAAACTATCTTCTCTCTTATGGAGGATGTTTTTCTTACGGATTAGAAATTTATGATCCATGCATATCAATTTAACTTTATAGATTCGTGGTTTAGAACCTTTTCTAATTGCGTAACTCGAGAAAGTCTTAGAATTCAATTCATTATAAGAAACACATATTAGTTTACCTATCTTGCATAACATTAGAGAAAATGTCATGCATTTAAGAAGAGTCCATACACAATTTTAGATGCACATCATATATTAAATAATCATGTGCCTCCTCTGAAGCAAGGAAAAATGTTAGAAACCATCTCACAACACTATGTGGCACGCATAAGATGTTGTAAAATTTATGCACCAATCACGTCGTCTCTTAGCCATGATGGATTCACTATGTAAAATTAATCCGTATCACATAAATTTGTAAGATACTAAATGGTATCCATGTTTCCAAATATACATCTCGATATTCTAATATTAATATATCTCTTCCCACTAAAGTGGTGGAAAAACATAGTTGTTCAAATAAGAGTGCCATCATATTGAGATTGCAACTTAGGAGCTAGATTTCCAATGTGACCCGGGATCAACATGAAGGGCGTCAAGTTTTACTCTAAACAATATGACAAGGACTAAAGGATATTCGTCAAAGAGGGGGGAGTATCTAAACCATACTTGTGGTGGTTTCCTAAGGAACTATCTACCTAAGTATTTATGATGATGTGGCCATTATTGTTATGAATTTTTACTATATTCGAGGGACATGTTCCAAATAGTACTCAACACTTACCTTGTCTTCTTGAATCATTTTTTGGCATCATATCTTTGTAAGTTTTATCTCTATACATTTCAATGCTTCTTGAGCATTCTATCAAAGACATTCATCTATCAAAGACATTCAGTAGGGAACGATTTTTCTGCCCTTAACAAGGAAATCATTTTTCTCATCTTTAGCCATGTCTCTTCTCAACGACGCTTTAAACTTCTCAAAATGGTAACCTACAATTTTAGCCACCCTGGTTCAAACTACCTTCAAAAATGCTCACAAGACTTGTTGTTTTGCAATGAATTGGAAAGGATTAACTCACAAAACTCTGCCACAACTTAGGCTAAGAAGCAGTTAATCCATATTTTATGAGAACCTAATGTCATTTTTCCCTTTGCCCAAGGTTGTGAAAAAATCAAGATTACAACTCTAAGTCTGAGGCACTATCTTGTTGGAAACTCGACTGATAATCCCATCCTAAGTGTTGAAAATGATTCTAAGATCCTATTGCTTCTAATTTTTTTTTACACAATCAAAAATTCTCAACTGGTTGAGAAAATATGAATTCTATGGCATCCTTAAGGACTCAATTAAGGGTCTCAAGATCAGACGAGCAAAAATTTCCCATCAAATTGATCCTTAGAAGGTATTGGAAATGTGGCGGGTTTGCATTGGCTGAGGAAAGGCAAGGAGGCACTCTAACTTTTCATATCCATCACCTCATCTTCAAGAAAATGGGGCATTTTCAGGAGTTGGGCACCCATTTTTTTTACAAGCTTATTATTCTTGATGAAGGACACATATAAATCTGATTGGCAAAAACAATGATGGTGGATAATTGGATTCACTTAAAATTCATTTTTGACCTTCAATACCCTTGAGGTCAATCTTTCTTCCCCCCTTTATTGATTATGTCCAGATTAGCCTCTCAAGCCATTATCGGGAGAGGATATCATGTCCAAAGGGTCCTTCAAAAAGGGAAGTAGGGGAACGTGGGGGGGACTTAGAGTTTTTTCGCTCTAATTTGATCCATAAGTCTCAAACTTAGTTGGGTCCCCCACTACTATGAGAGGAGGACATTTGGAAAAAATTATGACGCAGACCGGGTCGATGGGTCCGCGGAGGGAAAAAGGGATTTTTTTCCTTTTTCACAAAAGGGCTTAAAGTAAATTTTTGGCCCGAAAGCCCTCGGCCAATCGCAGATGGACATGTGTCCATGAAGGGTCGGAGGGAAATGAAAGCCACGGAGTGAAATGGGAATTTTTCCCCTTTTTTGCAAAATGGATAAAACGCAAATTTTGGCCCGAAACTCCGCAACAAATCAGGAGAGGACACGTGTCTTGAAAGGTCAAAAGGGGGGCGCGGGTCAACGTTGAAGTTTGTGAATTTCCAAAAATTTGTAGTAGGATGCAATTACATTTATTTTTATTCCTTGTATATTGAAATGATTTATTTGGGAAAGTTGTAAAGTATGGCCCTAACAAAGAAGCCCACATTTACCAATATATGAAAAAAATAACCCCCTCGCAATATGAATTTTGAATTGTAAAATACACCTTATTTTCAAACCACCCATTTTTGAACTAAAAAAAAACTATCCCTTTTTCAATTGACATTTTTAATACACCCCATTACTTACACAACTTGGTTTTGGATTCAATTCGTTATGTATAATTTCAATATGTAGGCGGCCTGGCGGAAGGAAAATTGGATTTTTTCCCTTAGCAAAAAGGGGAGTTAAAATGAGAATTGGTAGCCCGCGGATTTTAGCAATAGAGGAAGCGATACGTGGTGAGGGAGAAATCGCGTGTGTGGGCCCGCATGGGGCAAAAAGTGAAAAATTTCCCAATTTGCAAAAAAGGTCAAAATGCGCATAATTAAAGCATGATTTCGATGGGACCCACCATATACCACGTGTCAGCTCCGAATTTCAGGGGCGGAGTGGCGAAGAAAAAAGTCAAAATTTTCCATTTTTCCAAAAAAATGTGGAAAAGTAAAAAATGATCCCAATTTCAGTCCCAATTACCACGTTTTTGGACATTGGCGGGCCCAAGAGGCATGGAGGTGGGCAAAATTTTACAAATTCAAAATTTTCGCAAATGCATTTTTCCAAAAGGCATGTGGATCTAAAGTAAAACATGATCCCACCTTATCCAAAATTTAAAAAGGTAATATTGCCAATTTTTGGATTGCATCTTACACATGGATGGTACATATTAAAGGACAAAGATGGATAAGATCGACTGGTTGCTATGCATTCCATTTATTTTGGCTGCTATGGGAGCTCCAGGAAGCTTGGAATCATGATTTTTGCATAAAAAAATTGTCAAATTTATATTGATTTTGTGTCGTCTTGGCCTCCCAGGATCATTGTAATCGGTTTCATGGCTCAATATTTTGATTTGAGATGTTTTTGAAGAAATTTTTTGCCCTAGCCCAAACAAACATGTGAAATGACAAAATCAAAAGTTGCAGAGGTAATTTGAAAAGGTAAAAAGGTGAAAATGATGAGAATAAAGGTGTTTGGATGCTTCAATGATGAAAAAAATGCCTCCAGGATGAATAATGATCTAGATATTTGTAATGATTTAATCTTCTTGGACACACCTGGCAGCCTGCAAATGTTTTTTCTATTTGATGTCATTTTCATTGAATCATGTGGATTTTTTTTTAACAAACTTGATCCCATGGCATATTCTTTGCTTGGGAAAGAAGGCTCCAATGTGGCATAAGGTATGTAATGCATTCTGAAGAAATTGTAAAGGGTTGGAAGTTGAAAATCACCAGCAAATTCTAAGAGAAAGCTCATTTTTCTGAAAAAAAACCCACCAAAGAACCAAAATAATGTCTTCTGTGTTTGATCTTCCTGTATGTGAGTTGGTTACAAGTGTATAACCCATCACACAACTCTGAGATTGTTCATGAAACTCTCCCCTGATAATGAATCTAAAAAGATTTTGAGTTAATTTGTGTTTTTCTAGGCAATATGATGTTTATTATCATTTTTTAAATGCCTGCAAATAGTTTTCATTTTTCTTGTTGCAATCTTGCATTAAAATTCTTTAGAAATCACATAGAATCTCCATTTCTTGTTGATAGTTTAGTGGCATTTGCAATCTCATGTTCATAAGTGCCTTCATCTGATAAAGAGATAAACAAACTTAAAATCACTTTACCTTCCTTAACTATAAATATTGATTGCAAGCCTTTGGGGGTACCTTAGGCATGGTTTGATCATGGATTTTTGTGTATAATTTAGGGTTCTTTACTTTAAGATTTTGTGGTGAATTCCCAAATATTGTGTGAAGAGTGCAACCTCAGCTTCCATTTATGCCTCTTCGGGTTGAAAGAAAATCCTCATTATTTGAAGCATTTTATTTGATAGTTTTTCAAGTATTGTAGAGGTTGTCAAAGATCTGATATATCCCAGTTTATCTTGTCAACACCCCACCCAAAAAATTCATCTCAAACAAACTAATCCTACCCATACCGCCCCTGCATTTGCATTGTGTGTAAACAAAAGGATCTAACCCTTATACAAAAATGCACAAGGTATCAATTAGAATCACACCATGTCTCTAGTAGCCTCAACCTTTTCTTGAAAGCATTTCCATCATTTGAGTAATGACAACTCTGTGAGAGTTTGAAGAATGGAAGATTGATCATGTTTTCCCAAGGCCATCTCCCATACAATATGCACAGTATAAGGATATCTCCACCTCCTACCATTAAACAGAGGTTGCAATATAGGTTCTCTTACCTTGGTTAATAGGCACAACCTAAAATAGTGAGGGTTAGATATAAAATCCATTCAAAGTGTTATCCATATCTCCACAAACCTGAGTGCCAATTAGATCACCTCCCTAGCTACAAAATGACACACATCATGATCTATCTGAATGTCAAGCTTCATGCCATATCTCTGATGCTGCTCAGACTGAAAAGGTAAGAAAAATGTATTTTTGAATTACGATTTAAATAGTAGCAGAGCTTTCTTTACATCACAGATATCCCTATTACATCCATTACACCATACTATCTTTTTTTCTCTTCTAGAAATGACCCTCTATAACAAATAGTCGAAGGAATCTTCTTCTAACTGTCCATCATCATCTGCGAAAGCTTGTTGGAATCTCCACATGATTGTTCTACCACTACTTAGGAATCTGCCAGATGTCGCCATGCATTTCCCTCAATCGAGTGCCTTTAGCATGCATGTGCCAGCTAATCCTTAACAACCTCGACTCCTTATCCTCTCATGATAACCATAATGATTCCCTGGAATATCCTTTTCTTGGATCGTAAGTCTCCATGGCTTATCCACATATGTATCTGGTCGCTTTTCCATTCACTCCCTATGTGCGTCTTTTTTTGTTTGTCCAAAACTCACTAAGTCCTAACTCCATCCTACCCTGATGCGACCCTTTGTGCCTCTCCAAGGACTACTTTTGCGCATTCCTTCGTGCCCTATCTTTGTGCGCCACAAGGCTTTGCGCCTTAGGTACTTAGTTACTTTTAGGGGCCCAACATCACCCCACACTAAATTGGTTGCCGCCTCGACAAACCTTCGCGCTAATCGAACAAAATTCTTGTTGACCAAAACATGCTATGGTAGTGATGCTACTCCAAAGAATAAAAATAGTGGTAGGAAAGAATCAGAGCAAAACATTAAAGAAGGGGGGTGGGTCCTTATACGACCAATTGAAGGAGCTCAGGGAATTCCGCATTTATCTCGTCTTTTAATTTCTCGCAGGCCTTTAATTCTGATAAAGCCTTTCCTGGCGCATCCCCTATGACATTGGGCACCTTCCCCTTTAATACGCTGATGGCCACCCCTAACTGCGCGCAGACACCCTCGAATGCATCCATCCGCTCAGTAATGGAGTCTCGGAGCTCGTTGATTATGAAATCTAGCTTTTCGCTCTTTGTTTTGATCTTCTCTTTCTGGGCTGTTGTGTTAACGATCAACTGTGCACGCTCTTCCTTGTTGGTGGGGATGGTCTCCTGCAAAACTTTGAGGGTTGCCTCCTTCTCTGTCATCTATGCGTTGATTATTGGCTCGCATTTCCTACAGCTATTGAAGCCTCCATCTGCTACTATATTCACCTCCTTGAGTTGGGAGAATAAGTCTTCCAACTCAGTGATCAGGGATTCAATGAAGACCTTGTTCTCTTCCTTTTCTTTTGCGAGCTCTGCAGCCGTTGGGCCCGCGCCATCCTTGATGTTAAGGAGTAACATTGCTACGAGGTCCTCAAGATACTCCATCTCATCCTTGTAATCTGTCCTGTCCTGGCTTACCAATGCCAGACATTGCGCCAAAATGTTATTTACGAGGGCGCCAACTTGGTTGTGCACCTCCTTTGTCTGCGCCTGCTCTCCCCTTAACCCCTGGCACAACCTATCTATTTCCTTCTCCTTGCTCTTTCTTTTTGCGACCAAGGTCCGAACAGTAGCCCTTGTATCCAGACCGCGCCGTATCACCTCAGAAGACATCTTTTGTAAGACATTACATGTATGTTCATCTGTAAGGTGGTTAGGATCCACCACATTATATGTATCTCCCCCCTTCTTCTTTAGGAGAATGGTTTCGATTGCATGATCAGTGACCTTAGACTCAGGTTCCTCAGTGTGGCAGTGCATAGTCCAGCTGAGCATCTTCCTGGTTCTGGGCACACCCCCGTCTTGATCCATTAAATCCCAAACATTTAACTTTTCTTGTGGGAGGGTGGCCTAAAACCTTATGTGCAGGACCTTCTTGGGATCATTTACGAAATCCATATGTGGGGACATGAGTGTCCACTTCTTCCTTATAGCCTTGCACTTTTTCCTCTTCTTCTTCGCCTCAGGGGTGAATCCCATATCATCCTTTATAGAAAAGGAGTCCCCCTTGTCTCCCTTTGGGCTGGCGTTCTGCGGAGTAGCGGATTCACACGTCAAACTCTTCTCAGCCCCTACCGAAGGCTCCTCTTTGTCTTCCTGCGCCTCGCTTGCATCTGTGGCCTTCGCCTTAGCCTCCTGCCCCTCCAACTCCGCTTCTAATTTTGCTTTGAAAGTGGTGGGGTCTTCTTCCTCCGAGCTTGCTGTGGGGCTTAATGCATCGTGCATCTTTTGTTTCTTTTCCTCAAGCTCCTCCTCTTCTTCCTCTCCCTCGCGCCCTGGTGATGAGGTGTTGGCACCACCCTGTTATGAAGTGTTGGCGCCCTTACTGCTATTCTGATGCGTATAGTACTTCCTCTTCCTCGAAGTATCGAACTTCCCTTCTTGCTCTTCTTCTTCTTCTTCTTCTTCTTCTTCTTGCATTGCCTTAATGGGTGGGATTGGCATCTCCTATGGTTTTGGAAAGGTAGGGTTTGTAACCTCCACCTCAATCCCTCCTTGTGTTTTGGGGCGCAATTGCACGAACACCCGATGGACATACCCCTTGATGGTAACGTTGACTTGTGGGTGTAAGTCCAAGAAATATGGCTCTAAAACCTCGATGTAGGCAGATCGAGCACCATACTTGTATGTAGCGCGCAATGTGTGGACATCAACATCCACCTTGTCTGTATCAAAACTAACCTATGCGCGTCCTTAATTCTGTTGATGGTGCACTTCATGTATCTGACAGTGAATGCAAAGGGGAGCTAACACCATGGCCAATCTCTCCTTTGGCCATCAAGAACTTTGCTAGGCAGAAGTGTTGGGTGATGACAAATTTTACCTTGTCACCAACAACTTGTGGCAGCTCGTGGGGGATGCGTCACTCGTTCTCAAAACCTCCATGCAACCGCTCGAACCACATATTCATTCGTGCCTTGTAAGCATTTGAGATGGTCCCATCACAGGTGAACGGTGCAAATTGGATTACAAGGGACGCGTGCGTGGGTGGATGAATCGAAATGCTCCCGTCTGGTTCGTTAGGGACGCCAATCTCCTAGAACATGATTAATAGCAGGATAGAGCCCCAAGTGATCTTTGCTCCTGCCTCGTTTCTGTACATCTACCTCTTCAATAATGCCATTCGAAATGAATTGGGAAAAGTTGTAGTGTGCCCTCTTGGACACGCTGTAAGCCACGTACATGAATCTATGGTTGATGTCCGTCCACCTTTTTGACGCGCCCAATTTGTAGGTAATGAGTTGACAGGCGACTCTTAGCGCTGGGTCTGGGAGGTTTGCGATTACATGTGCCCTACCCCCCTTCTCGTAATTTATCTTCTTTGCCAACTCCTCAATCTTGGCAGTGGCACATAAATCAAGTGCCATATCTTCTCTAGTATTTCGCATGCCTATTACCATTCGAATCAGATGGCCTGTGATCTGCATTTTTCTTCCTGGGAAGTAGGAGAAATCTTTGTGCACTCGGGACATTATCCATCTAAAAAGCGGGGCGGGTTTGGCAAATAAGGGAAGCTCCCATAGTTGCAAAACCCCAGTCTTTTGCAGCTCTTGTTTCACTGAGTCGTCAACCTTAGGGTTTCCGATCTCGTCTACCATCAAAGTGTTCGACACAAGGTCCGCCCACATGAGCTTTTCGTTGTCGGTCATTCTGTGGTTGTGCTCACTGATTTTGCATTGGTATAACTCCAAGCTCCACTTCTTGACCTTGATAACTCTAGGAGGGTACTACATCTTTGAGTAGATCTCCATGGGATCCTCCTTTTCCACCACTGGTTTCTTTGTGCGTGCCTTCTTTGGTGCCATCTTCCTTTCCTTTCCTTCGTGCCCTAGGTGCTATGTTCCTCTCTTTCGACTGTCCGAGCTTGATAACTTCCTTGCTTCTCTCTCACGCAAACTCCTTTCCGCTCTGCTATCTTCTTCCCTTTGTGTTATGTCACAGATTCTACTGCAACTATGCACAAGTCGACTTGTTCGTGATAGTACTTTGCGTTGCTCTTCTTTGAAAAACTGGCATCGCACTTCGAGCTCGGGAGCACAAAAGAAATTCTCTAAGGAAAGGTAGTCGAAATGACTATCCTTATCTCTTATTTATACTTTATCGATGCCTTAGAGTTCCTCTGACCATGTGTCCTAATGTCACTTTTTAATAAAACACTTTTCTTTACTTAAGGAAACTTCCACGACTTCCTCTGGTGCTTCGTAGCTATAACCTCTAGGCGCTCCAATACCACTTAGACTCCCATAGACCTCCTTCGCACACATCTCTACGCCGAAGTACATAACCTCTGTGTCGTCTACTAAGTAGTTCCCTATAATGCTGCCTACCTCATGTCATACCGTGTGATCCTTCCCTTCTTGTGGTCTTCATGTTCTTTCAATCCATCTTCATAAATGCACGAAATTTACACACCTTTGTCATCCATGCACCCTAGCCATCTCATCGCTTGTTATTCTACCTTCTCGCTAATTTTTCCCAACATTTTGGCCTCCATCTGCAATATAGCTGTTACCTCACCCACACAAAAATATATGTGCGATCCCCTGTGCATAGAACCTCTTACAATGCAATTAGCTATCAATGCAATTAGCTATCAATGCACCAACACACAAAACAAAGCTGAAAACGACGAAAAATGAAACTAACACAAATACAAAAATCTAAACTAATTGGCAAAACTACATTATTTCAGATTACACAAAATCCTTATTTATAGTAGGGATTCAGCCTACTCCCATTGAAGTAACCTGTAACCTTGTCCCATCTAGTGCTTGTAACTGGCATGTGCCTGAATCAAGGATGTATGAGATGATATATGGTCCTAACCAATGGACTTTTAGTTTCCCAGGATGGCGCAGAAATTTGGAGTCATAAAGCAAGACCATCTGCCTAACCTCGAATTGTTTGTTTTTAATATGGTGATCATGCCATGCTTTTTGTCGTGCCTTTTCAATCTTCTGACTCCACCTAGCAAGTGATCGCCTTTCATTCAACTGCATTAACTTCTCCATGTCGCTCCTGTAGTGCTTGCTCATCAGCTAATCCTCCTATGTGCACAATACGCAGGGATGGTAGCATAAACTCTACTGGTAAACAACTTCCATGCCAAACACCAATTGGAATGGTGTGGCCTTGTTCAATCTCTTGTAGGTAGTCCTATACGCCCATAGTATTGCTGAGACTTTATCATCCCAATCCTGTCTTCCCACATCACAAATTTTGGTCAGTGTGTGACTCAGTATCTTGTTAAATGCCTCAGCGGTTCCATTAGCTTGGGGGTGATACGGGGTGGTCTTGTGATGGGCCACCATGAACTCTACTAATAAAATCCTGACCGTCTCATTCAAAAAGTGTGTGCCTCTGTCACTAGTCAGGCTTAAAGGGCACCCATACCTGTTGAGTATGTTTTCCCACAGGAACCTTGCCGATGTGGTTTCTATGCAATCCTTTGTAGGCATTACCTCTACCCATCTTGTTAAGTAGTCAGTGCAAGTGATGATATAACGCGAACCAGTCCTTCGCGTGACAGATGAAATTGGTCCTACAAAATCAATGGCCCACTTCTCAAATGGTTTTGCACTAGCTATCGGTCTCAAGGGCATCTCATCCCTTCTTCTTGGTTTTCCAAGGCACTGGCAATGGTCATAGGCCTTACAAAACTCAATACAATCCTGGTAGATGCTTTCCCACCAAATCCCTACTAGTAGAATCTTCCGCGCATTCCCTGCATAGTGTCCTCCTACAATCCCATAGTGTGCTTCCTCCATGATTGCAATGGGCTCATGTTCTAACACACACCGGCAAAACCTCATCGCAGCCTAGCTTGTATAAGTCTCCACTAATTAGCATGTAGGGTGCGGTGCGTATGGCTAACTGCTTCCTTTCCAAGGTCTTCATTCCCTCCGATGCCACACCCATTTTGAGAAACACAACAATATCTTCCAAGTCAGAGGGTGTGCACCGTAATCTAAATAGTTGTGTTCTGGCATTGTATCCCAATTCTCTGTGTGTCCTTCCCTAAGTCAATCCTTTATAAATGGTCAGGCCCTGAGTTACTCTTTCCTGGTTTCACAACAACTGTAAACTCAAACTCTTGAAACAACATGACCCACTGACATATGTGCCCTTGTAAAATGGTCTTGTTCACCAAGTACTTCAATGTCATGTGGTCCATGTAGAATATGAAGGGTGTTACCAACAGATATTTCCTAAATTTTTGTAGCTCATAGATCATTGATAGTGCTTCATGCTTAGTAGTAGTATAGTTCTACTCTGCTGGTGTCAACTTTATGCTAGAAAAACACAAGGGGTGGTCAACAATTCCTTCTCCAGGTTGTGCTAGGATTTCCCCAATCGTCATTCCCGAAGCATCAACATGTACATGGAATGGCTTATCCCAAGAAGGAAAGTGTAATATGGGCACAGTGATAAGCTTATTCTTTAATGTATCAAACGTCATTTGTTGTGCCTCTCCCTAATGGAATGTACATCCATGCTTCAATAATTCCTCCAGTGGCGTAGCAATTTTGGCATACCCCTTAATAAATTTCGGGTAATACCCTGTATGCCCAAGGAATCAACGCACTACGCTCTGGCTGGTAGGTTCCACCAATCCCATAATAACAACAACTTTGGTAAGATCCACCAACAAACCTTCCTTACATATGATATGCCCCAACAGGGTTCCAAATGGAGTAGTGAAGAGACATTTCTTGATGTTGAGGGATATGTGCAACTGTCGGCATCTCTCAAACATCAACCACAAATTGTCACAATGGTCTTTTACTAGTCCATACATTGTCTAGTCATCAAGGTAGACCTGAAGGAACTTATGGATAAAATCCTGAAATGCCTGGACCACTATGCGCGAAAACACAACAGGCTCATTCTTTAGTCCGAAAGGCATGACCGTGTAGGAAAAACTTCCCCATTCAGCAGCGAAAGTTGTTTTTTCTTGGTCCTCCTTTGTGATTCTAACTTGATGATATCCTAAGAAGCCATCTATGAAGGAATAGATCTCGCGCCCAGCTACTCCTTCTAGGATTTCCTCAGTAAAAGGGGTTGGGAAAGGATCAATTACACATACCGCATTTAGGTCCATGTAATCAACACAGATCCTTATCCTTCCATCCTTTTGAATTTTTATAACCATGGGGCTTATCCATTCTGATTCCTCCATAGCTTTAATGATGCCTTATGTGATCATCTTGTCTATCTCCTCCTTGACTCAGACACGCAAATTTGCATTTATTCGGTAAGGTCTCTTTCAAATCGATCACACTCCTTCCTTTAGCTTGATCCACATCTCTCCTAAAGAGTAGTGAACTCCCTTAAGCTCATGGTACCCACGTGGAAATAAATCCTTAAACTAACGTAATAGATCAATGATCTTTAAAACCTCCTTTTCTAACCAATAGTCCTCAATAGTATCCTCCTTAGGTTTTGTTTCTGAGCCAATGTTAACCTTATTTGTTTTGAGGGGTTCATGGTAGGTGTGCACTTACTCATCAACAATATCTATCACTTTTTTGCATACCCACAGTATGGTTATTATCCAAGTTCTCCACTTCTTTTCCATATATCACACGGACTATCTTTCCCTTCTCTTTCTCCATGCAAGCGCACTCAAGTTGTATCTCATCTTATTCTTCCTCATCAAATTTCCAAGCTAACCCAAAAATTCTAGTATTCTATCCTCTGCCATGGCACTACCTCCCATAGTTAGGCACTTAACAACCTGCAATGCCTCATTCACCAAGGGCTTAGCACTTTTATAGTTGAACTCTTGAATCAAGTCATATGTTAACTCCGGCCAACTCCCTGTCTGACAGCATAACTCTGAATGAATGTACCATGCATGTGCACAACCTTGTAGTGTTGAATAAAATTTGTGCACTCAGAGGGAAGGAGGTAAATCCTCTATGCCTTCCATCCAGATCCTCTCGCACTCCTAGACATGATCTAAGGTGGATCCTTTCCCATCATAGATGCAAAGTTTAGTTGGCGCATTGCTCCTAAAAAATTGAATAGAGTGTGTAATTATCACCTCGCACCACCCTAGAAGATTGTCCTAATGTGCCATCCACCAACATGATACGGTTCCACGTAAAGTGTAGACAAGCATGCTCCTTCATTCGATTTCACATCTCCATTGGGCTTCAATGGCTCACAGGAAAATATCAGGGTTACCATCCCCAGTGTAGCTTGGTAATTATTTCCCTTTTAGGCACCTAAGTGGGTGCACCATTGTCACACTTGTAACGGAGCCTCTCAATTTCTGCCCAATTAACTCATAAGTCTCATGTGCCTAATTTTCATATGCTACACTAGTGGTATCACTCATAGATTGAGCATCTTCAAACTGAATAACTCCTTTTGTAGGGTGAATTACTTCAGGGTCCCTGATAGAGCGCACATAGATCCTGTCAAGAACTTCTTCCCTTAAGGGCTTAGTATAGGGTGTCCACTTTTCATCAGTCAACGGGATGATAACCCATTCTTCCTTGTTCTTAAATCTTATGTACCCCTTATTGAACCATAGGTCAGCATTGTTCTTATAACACAAGGGGTGCCTAAGTAACGCTGGAAATTTGTATGCCTTGGCTAGCGCCAAGACTTTGAAATCCCCAGTCAATTTTTCCCCTTGGATAGTGATAGTAGCATCCTTCAAGACACCAATGGGAATCGCCTTTGTTTTTTTAGCCATATACAACACATTTGAAGATGGTTGTAATGGGGGCCTTCCCATTTGATGTCAAGCATCCAAGGTGAGAACATTGACTTCTGCGCTCATGTTAATCAGAATATTTCTTAGGAGCCACCCATCAACAACCGCATTCAAGGTAATCTCCTTATCATAATCAATGGTGTGAGGGGGAAGGTTAGCATGCAATACCTATCAATCACGCTCTCCTCTAGCGCGTGGTAATTTTTCCTGTAACCATTCCCCTAGCAAAGGAATGATATTTTCCTACCTCAGCATTTTGCATACTTCCCTGACCTCATCAATATCCTTCTGTGGAGCCTCGGTGCTCTTCCTCTACTCTAACTATCGTGACTACTCATTTAGGCACTAGATCTCTCCTTATATGCTCTGAATTACATCCATGGTCTCTTGATAAACCTCTTTTTATGAGTAGGGTCTGGATACTTCCCGTGCACCACCTCTTCTCTAGTAACCAGTAGCTTTTGCTTTGGTATCTCACTGGCGTGTGCAGTCTCAGCTCGCATGGTCACCAGTACAGGTTCTAACTCTGACTCATGTGCCACACTTAGAATCCATTGTGAGTCTTCTTTCTTCATGCTTACCATTCCTACACCTTTATCCTTCCATTTTTGTTGGCTCATATGTTCAAATAGATCTGGGCATTCATCATACTTGTGCTTCTTCCCTCACCAAGAGCATTGTAATAGATCAGGACATCCATGCTTATAGTTCTCCGTAAACCCACAGTTGTAACAATTCCCATACGAGAACTCCCTTCTTCCTCCTCCGCGGTTGCCTTGACCTTAGAAACCTCTTCCACACACCCCTCCATCCGCGCGCCATTTATAGTGACGACCCTCATCCTTGGAATTGTTTGCGATGTTGGTCTGGTGTACACTAATATCAATGAAATCATGTATCTAGTCAATCAATCTATAATCCTTGGTGTCATGAGTAATAGAGGTACAAAGCTTGCAATAACAAGATACATTCTTACAGATCACGCACTGTAGTATTGGAAACCTACTTGCATCATGATCTCTGTGGTAAATCTCACAGTCTACTGTCATGGTGCATACTGATCTTTGAGGAAAACTTTCCTTTGTATTCCCCTCTACCTCACAATCTATGCACCATAGGCCACTACGAGTCTCATGTGCCGAGTTCGTAGATAGCTTCTCCAGCTAATTTTTCATTGTAGCAATCTGAGCTTCAAGAAAAGGGCTAACTCTGGTATCCACGCTTCCAACAACCTCAGCGCATAGGGCAACCTCCAAGGCCTCACGTGATTTTTTGGAAGTCTTGTGCAAAATCACTCTCCTAAAAGGTGTTATCAACCCCCAAAAAACCACTGAGTATGTTGAGAATGATGAATATCATAAGACATTTTTGATAAGAGAGTCTTAAAACATGTGTCATATTCCCTCACACTCTCTACCATACATTGTTGAATCTCCTTCAGCACGCTAATGCTCTTCTATTCAAACTCAGGGATATGAAATTCAACGAAGAAGGCATTCCACATCGCGGTGTAATCTACTACTGTCTGGTGGTGGTCATACTTTTGGTACCAACTATGTGCACGTCCTTGCAACATTGTTGTAAACTGGCTTTCCTTCCATTCTAGGGTAGTGATCCCCTTCGTGCACCATAGCATCTCACATTTGTGTACGTGCTCTGCAACATCCTCAACACCTTTGTAATCTGGTACGTGTAAAGACATTTCGAAAAATACTTGCTGAGGTTTTTGAGGCTCATGCTTGCCTGATCTATAACCTTGATTCAATGATTCCTTGGAATATCCTTTTTCTTGGATCACAAGTCTCCATGGCTTATCCACATATTTATCTGGTCGGTTTTCCATTCGCTCCATATGCGCGTCTTTTTCTGTTTGTCCAAAACTCACTAAGTCCTAACTCCATCCTTCCTTGGCATGACCCTTTGCGCCTCTCTGAGGAATACTTATGTGTGTGCCTTTCCAACCTGTCTTTGTGCACCACAAGGTTTCACACATTAGGTACTTAGTTACTTTTAGGGGCTCAACAACACCTATAAATGTAAATCTAGCTTACTTATTTACCTAACCTGGCAACCATCTCGCACTTTCAAGAGCACTCATTGTAAAATACATTCTTATAACATTCCAAGCTCTCTTAAACTCTTTCAAAGATACAACACAACCTAAGAATAACCCATACATAGGTTTGAAGCACTCCCAACTAGGTTTAAGAGTAAATCTTCCCATTCTAGAGACCTTCAAAGACAAGTCAAGCCAAACTTAAGCACATCAAGCCTTTGTTTTTCATTGTTAAGTGATCAAGTCACAAAGTAGTTGCTAACATCTAGGCCCCCAATATACAAAACCCATTCCAAAAATTTGTAGTTGTTGCTACCATTATACATATCAATATGAAGAATGTGTGTTATCAAGTTTGTTCTTAGATGGTTAACGGTAAATAGTGTTGTAAAAAATGGTTATAGCTACAGATGATTCTTGGCATTTCTTAAAATGCAACTTGGATTCTAGCCTATGCAAATATAAATATGCACTACACATGATGTTAGAGGACCCAATTAGCACTATTTGGGTGACGAACTTCGATGATGTAACCAAATTTCTCTTAGGTTTGCCTACATATGCTCTTACACAACTATATACATGTACTAATGTTGTATAGGACATTATCAAACAAGTGTTCTTCCATATGTTCAAATTCATCATTTCCATTTCCATGGGTGCCTACAATGGTAAATAGAAAATATCAGGTTCCGTACACATATCAAATTCATGCGCATATGATGGAAGTTATGCATAGATGTTAACAACTTTTGTGGAATCCTCAGAATAAAATACTACAGTGGTCATAATCCATTATAGCCTAGATTTTACCCACAAAATCCCAAGGCATGCTGGCACATCACTCATCCTGAACTGAGTGCTCACCCAAAGCACGCAAGGGTACCAGGTCCCTCTTTTATGTCAGCTTGCTCAAGAAGTTAGCATGATTGTACAAATATTTCAGATCCATAACAAATAATTAAGTAGATTGTAGTGCATAAACCAGATCTAGATCTTAACCATATGCAAGATTAATTAAACAAGAACAATAATCAGATTTATCATGCAAGATCCATGCTTAGTTATGTCAAATACCAATATCCAGCCACAAAGATCCATTATATTAATTTTTGTAACACAAAGAAGCTTCATACATACATAGTATAATCACCATAGTCGTGTGTGCTCACAAAATCGCATCATAACACTAACAATACATGGAACTCCCTAAACCATGCAAATCAATACATATTTATAGGGGTAGGGACTTTCCCTTCACCACCCATGTGCCTTCAAAAATAGACTACATGCTAATAATAGCCATGCGCCCTTACATGATAAATATAAGAGCATGCAATATCATTATTAATAGATTATCTAATAATACCAAAATAGTATAATCCTATTAATAGCTCCACAACTGTGCATGGCGCTTGATCTTCTACTTTTCCAAAATATCCTTTGCATGCTCCTTATGTATCCTACAAAATGTGTTCCAAACTCCATGTCTATAATTAGCCTCAAACTGCAAAACGGCTAAGTCCTGATTTCATGTTTTCTTGGACACACCTGGTTCCACTATAATTCCGTGTGCATATACATGCCCTATGTCCATGCTCCTAATCCTTCTACATTTTCATTCTTAGGTTGTATTCTATCAACCCAACATTACCCCACACTAATTTCATTGTTTTCCCTGGCAATGGGTATTCATAACTTATCTCTCCAAGAAAAGAATAAATAATGAAATAATGATTATACAAAGAATGAATTGATACTTGACGCCCTGAAAATCTGTAGGAAGAATCATCTCTGGATATTTTGTTTTGATATATGCCTTTAGTTCATTCCAATCACTCAACGCTTGATTAGTTTTATCTGGAATGTCAATAACTATGGCTTCCATTTCATCAAGGGTCATATTTTCACCTTCATTCTGCAAGACCCTGAGAAGATTGGCCATGCTCGAGACCATTCCCTCCATCATATCCATCCTCCGTGCGATGATTTTTCCAATCTCCTTAATTCATTCCTTGTGTGGGTCTTGAGCTATTGTAAGTGTGTCACACTTTGCCTCTACTAAAGTAAGCCTCTCTGCATGTCCATGTGTTTCATTCTTCATTGTTTGAAGGACCTCATCTTCCTTGGTCATGGTCCTTGTCTTGATTATCACATCAGGTGCCACACAATTATTCAATGCCATATCTGCCTTCTTCATCTCATCCTTCAAAGTCTGCAGAATAGACTCATAACCTAAATTTTTTCTTGCAATAGTGGCCTTGGCCTTCATTTCCTATTCTGCAACATCCTTTGGTTCATGCATATGCATGGGGATTTCTTTCATTACCATAAGAACAAGTGCACATACATAATGTATAACAGATGGGAACTTTCGTGGTAATTTCTTCTCAAAGTGTGGCCTCTTTTCAAAAATTTCATCTACAACCTCTTATGCCATACTTGTCAATGATTCAAACTTTTCTTCAACTTGCACCTTCTCGAATGTTAAATTCTTTATCTCAGTATTTGTATCCTTTTTATCATCTAACAATGTCTGAATAGTTGACATTTTGTCTATGTTTCTATGCACAACCTCGGCAGATACCTTTGTTAAAGAGATACTTGCCTGCTCATTAGACATCACAGGAAGCTTAACTGTCACATGGCGCAAGTGTGGTGCCTTCTTCAACCGGCACAAAACACATGATTCTTCACATACATTGAAGTCAGGCTCGTCCATATGAGTTTACCTGCTCCAAGATATTTGTTTTAGTGTGCACACAGTTTCCATATCTGCATCCATCAACTCCCAGCCATAGAGGTCCTTGGGCTCCAAAATGCTTTAGAACCTTGCACATATGATCTTGGATGGATCATCTATGTACCCAGTTTCTAGTGTCTCATATATTTCTTTCTCCTTTCCTTTCCTTGAGCGCTTACCTTTAGGGGTGTGCACTCCCGAATCCAACACTGGTTCCCCACCTAACTGTGTAGTATGGGGCACGCCTGATGGCTCACCCTTATCTTCCCCTATCTCTTAGTCACCCTTAATTTCTTGTCCTATGGGATCTTCTATATCCTCAGTGTATACTAGAGTCCTAGGAACATTGTTATCATACTTCTCATCTTCTTCATCCTTCGGAGGGATATAATTGTGTCTCTTCTTCTTTTCAAGTTCCACCTTCACAGGAGTAGTCCTAGGTGACCTCTTAATGGGTTGTGAAGTCCCCATGCCTTAATTCCTCATTTCTTTTAGCACTCTTTTAAACTTAGTTTCCCCAATGCTCTGTTCAACATCCACCTCCATAGTGCTTGTCTCCAAGACTTCCTCTTTCGGTTCCTGCAATGGAGAGGTTTCCTCACATGTTCCCTTCTCTCAAATAGTATGATGTTTCCTTCTATGCACAAGGCCAACACTATCTTCCTTCTCTTTCTCCCCATCTTCTTCTTCCTCTTCACCTATAAGGGGAAAAATTGGCTCCTCATCTTCAAATTTACCCACAGTGTGTTTTCCTTTAGGCAGTCTCAGGAGCTTCAACTCATTTTCAACATACTTTCCATTTTCTAACCTTGGCTTAAGGCATATGTATACCAGATCTGTGCCCAACTTCCCAATTTCCAAACTCGCATATTTAATGTTAATATCGTCTGAAATTATTTTCTCGATATAGGCAGAGTTACTTGGATAGATGTAAATCATTCTTAGTGTATGGTAGTCACAATCTACCTTATCTGTGATAAACAACAACCGGAGCACGTTTGAGAACCTATGTACAAATGCTTTAAAGTAGCGCGTGGTGAAGGCATATGTGAGCTTACATAAGGGGCTCTACTTTCCATCCTTCATACCAAAATTCACGATGTAGAAGTGTTGATATACTGCAAATTGTACTTGTTTACCCAATAGTGTAAAAAGCTCCTTTGGTGTTTTCCATTCCTCTTCGAACGTAGTGCACATGCACTCATACCACATTTCTGCTCTCTATGTGAACAGTCCACTCATGGATCCATGACATGTGTACTTCTCAAAACTTTCAACAAGAGATATATTCTCCTCTGGGTACTACCATATTTTATCCCTTGGCCCATCGGGCACTCTTATTTCCACAAAAACAACTTACAGAAGGATAGCACAAAAAATTATTTTATCACCTTGTTGCACTTCCTCAATAATGGTCTCAACTCTCTACAATGTAACCAAATAAGTTATACACCACTCCTTTTGTCATCCTCTTATATATATGCAGCCAGGCCTTGTTGACTTGCGACCAACACTCTTGATTGTTCAATTTTGTCAAGAGTTGTGTTGTTTCCTGGATCACTAGATACTTATGTAACTTCAGGATATCCATCCTGCACCCTCCTTTCATGTATCCCAGCACCTTCTTAGTTACTTTTATGGCCTCCTTACCAATGAGGTCATTGTTAACCTTTGTACCTAAACTCCTCAATCATGTCAACCTTCCAATCAGGGGCACGGTAAGCCTCATTCCACACCCAGTGAAGTAATTTAATTCCTCATAGACTCTGCTCATCAACCATTGGTATAGTTTCTCAGGTTTTCCAAAATAAGGGAGTTCATATAGTTGTAAAACTCTTACCTTTAATAGCAACTTTTCATCCGCGTCATTGTATACCACCATGTCATCCATTGTTCTCTTGTTTGTCTTTACAACCAACAACTTATCTAGTCCATCCTTATTATCTTTGGTTCCATTATTGTAGTCACTTACTTTGTATCGTCACACATGTGATTCCCATTCACGACCCATAAAAACTCCTTCCGGATATTGCATTTCTAAAAATCACCTCTCAGGGGCATCTTCTACTTTGACTTTGACCTCCTTTTGCTTCTTTCCCCTTGTAGCCACTTTAGGTGCTCTTTTTGGTGCCATAGAAACTTTATAAACTTCTTCTTGTAATTGATTCAAGCTTTGCAAATTGAAATCCATGTGCCCTAGTTCGAAATTGTGTGCCCTAGCTTAAATCCAAATCCTAACAGCTGATTTCTCTTTTCCACACACCTTTGTGTAGCTCAAACACCTTCTCCAATGGAGTGTCAGACAATCCCATGCATAAATATGACAATTCTGACTAGTTTGTAACTCTCCGCACTTTACCACTCGCTTGTTAGCTCACTCTTCTTCAACTCACTTGAATGCTTTTGATCACAAAGGTGAAATAATTTCACAATACCCCTTTATATCGATTTTGAAAAATTCTCTGCATTTATTGCTCACCACCTACCACTGTATTACACATTAACTTAGCATTTTTTTCCTTTTCAGCGTTGATTTTTCCACGCCACTGTTATAACCTCTGACACGCCTACTAATCCTCAGAAACCGATCTTCTTTTGCACACCTCCATGCGTCGAAGAACTTATCCACTACGCCTTTCACTAAGTAGTTTCCATTGCTACAGCCTACCTCACATTACATTGTATGTCAATTTATTCATACGTGGTCTTCATTCATGAGAAAATTTTCTCTATCTGCACCTTTACTTCAATTTCCTGCACAACATCTCTTTATGCATACCCATCTTTAGAGAACATTCAAACCTAGTCCATGTACCTTGTATATAATTCACCCCACACTAAGGGTATGTGCGGTCCTCTGCACATGAAAACACTTAGATAGTAATCAGCTTCTGGCACACAAGAGCGCTTATTACACAAAACACTGAACTAAATTGACAAAGCATAACAACAATGAAAGGAAGCACATATAAAGGAAATGCATTAAGGAAATCTAATCTAAGTGGAAATACTTCCTTATTACAAACTCCAAGAAGACTTATTTATAGTAGAGCTTGAGCCTACTCCCGTTGAAGTAACCGAGCAACCGTGTTCCATCTAGCGCCTCTAATTCAAAAGGGCTTGAATCAAGTATATAATTTATAACATACGGTCCCAACCAATGTAACTTATGTTTTCCAGGGTAGCGCAAGAAATTTGAGTCCTAACGAAGAACCATATTTTAAACGTCAAACTTCTTATCCTTAATATGTCTATTATGTCATGCCTTCTCCCTGGCAATTTCTATCTTCTAACTTCATCGTGTTATAGTGCACATTCCATCCAACTGCATCATTTTATCAATGTGGTCTTCAAGTGCTTGCTCATCAGCCAAACCTCTTGCACACGTAATACGCACATAAGGTAACATGAATTCCACTTGTAGAATAGCCTCCATGCCAAACACCAATTGAAAGGGTGTGGCCTTATTCAAAATTTTGTAGGTTGTCTTATATTCCCAAAGTACAAAAGAGACTTTATCATCCTAGTATTTCCTTCCAACATCACAAATTTTAGTCAATTTTTGGCTCAATATCTTGTTGAAAGCCTCAACATTTCCATTTTCTTGAGGGTGATAGGGTGTTGTTTTATGATGTGCCACCATAAATTCTACTAGCAATATCCTGATAATCTCATTAAGGAAATGAGTACCCCTATCACTTGTCAAACTCAAAGGACATCCACACCTGTTGATGATGTTTTCCCATAGAAACCTTGCTACTGTAGCTACTTTGCAATCCTTTGTAGGCATCACTTCTGCCCACCTTATAAGATAATTTGTATAAGTTATAATATAGTGCAAGCTAGTCCTACACACGGGTGGGGAAATAGGACCCACAAAGTCAATAGCCCACTTCTCAAAAGGTTCTGCACTAGCGATGGGCTTCAAAGGTATATCATCTCTATGTCCAAAATTCCCAAGGCACTGACAATGGTCACAAGCCTTACTATATTCTTTACAATCTTTATATAGTGTCCCCCACAATAGGCATGCCAATAAAATCTTGAGCATGGTATAATTTATTGCATAATTTTCACCGGCAATACCCCCATGAGATTCCTCCATAATAGCTTTTCACCCATGCTCAAGTACACACTGGCACGAAATTTCATCTTGGCCTAGTTTGTATAAGTCTCCACTGATCAACATGTAGGGCACGACACGAATGGAAAATTGTTTCTTCTTGAAATCCTTCATTCCCTTAGGCACCATACCTATTCGTAAAAAGACAGTAATGTCTTCTAAGTCAGAGGGTGTGCAGTTCAATCTGAATAGTTGTGCATCCAACATTGTGTCCTCAATGCTCTGTACATCCTCCCCTATATTAATCCTTGATAAATGATCTAGTCATGAATTACTCTTTCCTGGCTTAACCACCACTGTGAAATCAAACTCCTGAAATAACAGAATCCAATGGCATATGTGCCCCTGCAAAATGGGCTTGTTGACCAAGTACTTCAATGTCATGTGATTTGTATAAAATATAAAGGGTGTCGCCAGCAAGTACTGTCGAAATTTATGCAGCGCGTAAATCACGGACAAGGTTTCACGTTCCGTAGTTGTGTAATTTATTTCTACTAGAGTTAACTTCCTGCTTACAAAGAAAATAGGATGATCAAAAATCCCTTCTCCAAGTTGGGCTAATCCCGTGCCAATGGCCATGCCATAGGTATCCACATGCACAGGAAAAGGCTTAGTACATGAAGAAAATCATAAAATAGGCACTGTAATAATTTTTATCCCAAATTTTCCCCCTGGTAAAATTGGTCAAACACAACCCTGCATAAACGAAAATCGAGGGGACAGTTCGGTCGTGTGAGCTCACAATTCAGATCCAACACCCAAGGGGCAAGCAGGCTCGATAATGGAGTAGATGAGGTCGGCGAAGGAGGCCATAATGTTAAAAGAGACCAGGAGGCTCAACGGAGAGAATCAGGGAAAGACTCAAAGTTTTGGGACTTCACACAGTGTTTACTCGAGACCCAAATCGCCCAAGTATAAACAGACTCAGCGGAAGGTGCCACATGTCAGCACGGAGAAATTCCAAAATGTGCATCAAAATGAGGACCCCAAATGAGTGCAGGTTGTCCACATGTCCAGGGTCCCACAAAAATCAAAGGGGCAGAGACAACTATTGAATCGGCTAAGTACAAAGCAGAGTCGTGGAAGGTACCACGTGTCTCAATGACATAACTCCAAAGTTCAAGCCTAAAATGTGGTCTCCAAATGTGTGCCAACTTTCCATGTGTCCTAGGTCCGAAAAGGGTAGAGTCATCCATTGAAAAGTCAGGACCGGAAGAAGCCTCCACGCGTCAGCTTGGCGCAACTCCAAAGGTAAAATCTAGGGGTAGTTTCCAAATGAGCACCAAGCCACCACACGTCCATGACCTGGAGGGGGTCTCATCGGTCATTGAAAGATTTTGGGTCAAGAAGAAGCCTCCACTTTTCTGATAGGTGCACCTCTAAAGGTCAGGTCCAAACAGGGTCTCTAGATTAGTGCAAACTCTCCACGTGTCTAGGGTCCAACAGAAGTCAAATGGGTAGCGGCCCAAATCGGTTAAGTATGAAAGGACCGGTGGAAGCCCCCACGTGTCCAGAGTCAAACATATGACCCCGCCAAATGAAAGGGACTTAGCTAAAACACAAAGAAATAGGGTAGAGCCACAAAGGCTGCCACGTGCCTCATCGGCACAATTTCAAAGGCGCAGCTCAAAAGACAGTCTCCAAACGAGCACCAACCCGCCACGTGGTTAGAGTCTGAAAAGGTAAGATAGGCCATTGAAAATTCCAAAAGCCTACATAGGCCTCCATGTGTCTCAGCTACACAAATTCAAAAGCAACATCTCGGGGTAGTTTCCAAATAAGCACGAACCCTCCACATGTCTCGGGTCGAGCACAGTGTCTCCGCCAACAGGAGGAACTCAGGCAGAATACAGAGGAAATAGAGCAGGCCACGGATGGCGCCACGTGTCTCTTCGGCACAATTTCAAGAGAGAGAGAAGGGGATGAGATCTTCAACAAGCGTAGGGTTGCCACATGGCCCCTGTATGGATAGACCCTTGCCTATTGTGACCCCGCGTTAAGCACCCGACCCGAGGACCTTCAGACAACCATATCTTTTGATTGGAAGCTCATATTTGGGCGGGAGAAGACTTTTTAGAAAGGTCTCAACATGCTCTATGCCATGGAAGCCTGAAACATTAACTTTCACAAGGTTATTTGGGTGAAAAATAGGAAAACGTCTTTAATACCATTAATGTAGGATCTGATTACTTCAACAACCAGATCATATTTGATTTGATCTGCCATTCTTCTTTCTTCAACATGCCAAACAGACATGGGGAACCAAAATTGACAGATTGTAGGTAGATTTGCAGGGGCATTAATGGTTGGTGGTTGAGCTTTTAGAGTAGATTCTGAGTTTGTTCTTTCTCTCTTGTCTCGACGTTCTATATATTGAAAACACTTCTCATTTGAGAGGAAACATTTTGGGTGTGGGGAAACTCTGTAAAAAAAAATTCCTGAATCCATTTGAGTTGTAAGACTTCTCCTACACTTGGTAAGCATATTTGTGCCTTTGATCATCCATGTGATGGTCCGTACACCTCATAGAGTAATAAAATCATGTTTTTTGTGGTGTTCTTCAACCCATTTCTCATGTTTTGTTGTTTCTCTATGCCTCTCCATTTTGTGTTTGTTTCCTATGCATGTATTTCACGTTTATAGGTGTAAGATGTCGTGTTTTGTGGATTTTCAATGGCAGATTTGGATCTGGGTGTGTTTCACTATTGTCTGACCTACCTCATCTCCTTTTTCCCTTGTTTCATCCTCCCTCAGCAAAATATCTCGCCACTTCCTTTTATGGTGTATCACTTCTTAGTGTAGGCTCTTTTTCACTCGCTCTCTCTCCCTGTCTCCTTGGAAGGTTAGATTAGGATTAGATTAGCTTTTCCTGCACTGGAGTAGCTTGTGGCAGGTAGTTTAGGAAGAAGGAACCAACCT
This sequence comes from Taxus chinensis, assembly GCA_019776745.2. Classification (NCBI taxonomy): domain Eukaryota; kingdom Viridiplantae; phylum Streptophyta; class Pinopsida; order Cupressales; family Taxaceae; genus Taxus; species Taxus chinensis. The sequence goes on from CM034156.1 coordinate 488,841,162, forward strand.
TCTCTAGAGGGCCATCTCAAGTTCGCAAGTCCCACAGCTTGAGAGATGGTCCAATGTTGTGCAATCACACCAAATTCCCCACTCACCCATGAGTCCATTCGGGGGTGTTGTGATTCTACATCAATAGGTTTGGCATGCTCGGTGGGACAGGTCTGAAGCACCTTACCACTTCATTTCATCAAGTTGATGTGTTCTTGGTGAGATGCAGCCTTTTTAGGCACATGCAAAGCACATCTGGCAACTCCATCTGGTCAACAACCCATTCTCTGAGTTGCAAACTTTCCTTCCATCCATTTTCATCCATTTTTTCTTTCCATATCTTTCATTTTCTTCCATTCCATGAAGTTTTGTAATCATGACTTCATTTCAATCTTGGAACTCACAGTTGTTGCAACAGCAGTGCATGCAACCTCCAATGTATTTCTTGACTCCTCCATATCAACATTATGATCAGATTCAGAATCATCATGCTTACCCATATGAGCAGTGCCAAAACCAGTTTGGCTATGGAGCTTATCAAGAACAAGGGTATGTATGCAATGATAACAGCTACATGGAAAATGTTGAACTTCTAGAGAAGGCTCAAGGGATGGAGGCATGCATGCTACACTTGAGGGCCACAACTCAGGTCAAAGCATTCAAAATTGGCTATAGGGCACCTTGTCCATGGGCCGGCCCTATGCCAAGACATTACAGCCCTCAAGAGAAGACTGACTACATGGTTGAAATGTTGCCTCTACTTGCATAGTGGATTGAGGATATTGAGGCATATGAGCAAAGTACGAGACAACCTTGTCAATGGGTAAGTCAATCACTAGCTCCTTATGCTCCCTTTTCTCCATCCCAAACTTTATCATTTCATAATGGTCAAGAGTCAAACCCCTCACTTGCTGCCCCAAATGTTGTTTTCCCTTCTCCATCTCCTAGTCTTCCATCTCATCTTAGTTCTTCTACCTTTTTCCCTTCCAAGCAGTCATCCCCTCCAAAAAACAATAATTTCCACTTCCCTCACCACCACAAACAATTGCAAAGCTGATTGAACCCCAACCTACCACTCCTCCTCTTTCCTTCCCAATTCCATGTGGGGAAGACATTCCAAAGACCAGTCAGGAGAACAGTAAGAAGAGGGACCCAATAGAGAAGAAATGATAGAAAATATGAAGAGTTGGGCTATTAGGTTTGGGATTACAAAGATCCCCTTAATGGTTAAGCCAACAGAGGAGGTTGGGGTTAGGCCGCAAGTGGTGGAAGTTGAGTTTGTAGCAGAGGAAGAACAATCGACTCCAAGTCCCATTGAAGAGGAGCAACTGGAGGAGGTCAAATAAGAGTTAAGGCCACTTAATGAAGAAAGCATTATTGAAGATTTTTTTCTTTCATTTGAAGGGCCTTATTTGATTGATGAATCCATGATGTAGGAGGACCATACAGTTCCAGAGGCTCCAAGTGCAGAGTAGGCCACAGAAGAACCTTCATTTCTTCCTCCCACTCCATTCCCTTCAAGCTCTGATTTTGAAGAAGAGTTTGAGTTTACAAATTTCATGTTTGAGGTTGAGGGAAACCATGGTGAACAAGTTATAGATCATGAGAAGACCATGCAAGAGGTCGAGCTCATGTAGCAGGACAACAAGGAGACAGATTATCTGTCAGACTTGGAAGAGTGCTTTGATAGAGAGGAGCTCAAGGAGATTACATCATTTTCCCCTCCATCATCCACTTTCCAAGCACATGATCCTGTTTCCATGAAGGCTCGAGCGTTCAAGAACAATAACCTACACTTCATGACAGCCCTCTGGAACCAAGGTTGGAAGATATGAATCTTCCATATTCTTCACAGAAGAAGAAGGTAGAAAAGCACGAGGATGTCCCCATCTCTCTCACACCATCCATCCAATAAGGTCAACAAGAAGACTCCACTCTTGGAGTCATATTTGAGAACAATGGCCACATCCATCAGATTAGACCATGCCCAATTAGGTACTTGGCTTCATTGGAGCCAAGGGAGAAGCCAAAAATAGTCATGCCCACTCCAGGGCATGAGGATGAGCTCCAAAGTACAAAGGATCAGCTGCAATTCCTCTTCAATCCAAATGCAGAGCAACTACAAGAGGAATCTTTTTTATTTCTAGTTGATACCTTGATAATTTCGGTGGAGGATCGGCTTACAGTTAGTTTTTCACTCATACAAGCAGTCATGTTCAGTGTCAAATCATTTGCATGGCTGCCCCTTTTGAGAAAGGGAAGCTACTTCCCCCTGCTAGTTACAGGATTTTTTTGAGTCCCCTTTCTCTTTGATTAGTGTAGGAGTAGGAGTAGTTTGCTTTTAGTAGAAGAAGTGCTTGTGCACACTCTACATGTTCCACTTGGGGCATGTATGGTTTTCCATTTTTATACATAGTGTGTGTTGTGGTGTTTGTTTCTCATGCACAGTACATCTCCCGGGACAGACCATGCACTAGGCCCTTCAATATTAGCAGCAGAGAGACCCATAGTTGCCTATAACATATGTTAATTTCAAACGAAACAAATACAAAGCAACTAAAACTATTTTCGAGACAATCCATTTCTGGAACAGGTGAAGGCGCCATGTCAAGATAATTTTCTACTCTCAAAAACCTTATTTCAAAATTTCTTATGAAATTTGAGAGTACGGACAGCGGGGCAAGCTCAGGGTCACCAAGTGCAAGCAATCGGGGAGTACATTTCAAGAAAAGGTTCAGTACCAAGCTATTATTTGTGACTCCATGCCCAATAGATGCAACAAGGCCACTGATCTCTTCATCTAGCAGGCAGATGTCCTTATGAGTCACCAAACTGTTATCCCAAATTTTCCCCTCGGTAAAATTTGTCAAAAATGACCCCACACAGAAGAAAATTGAGGGAACAGTTTGGTCGTGCAAGCTCATGGCTCAGATCCAACACCCAAGGGGCAGGTGGGCTCAATAATGGAGTAGCAGAGGTCAGTGAAGGAGGCCATAACGTTAAAAGAGACTAGGAGACTCAACAGAGAGAATTGAGGAAAGACTCAAAGTTTTGGTACTTCACACAATGTTCACTCAAGACCCAAATCAACCAATTATAAACAGACTTAATGGAAGGTGCCACATGTCATCACGGCATAATTATAATAGGCACATCAAAATGAGGACCCCAAATGAGTGCAGGTTGTCCACATGTCCAGGGTCCCACAAAAATCAAAGGGGTAGAGACGACCGTTGAATCGGATAAGTACAGAGAAGATTCGTGGAAGGTACCACGTGCCTCAATGACACAACTCCAAAGGTCAATCCAAAAAGGTGGTCTCCAAATGTGTGCCAGCTTTCCGCATGTCCTAGGTCTGAAAAGGGTAGAGCTAGCCATTGAAAAGTCAGGACCGGAAGAAGCCTCCACGCGTCAGCTTGGCGCAACTCCAAAGGTAAAATCTAGGGGTAGTTTCCAAATGAGCACCAAGCCACCACTTGTCCATGACCTGGAGGGGGTCTCATCGGTTATTGAAAGGTTTCGGGTCAGGCAGAAGCCTCCACTTGTCTGATAGGCACACCTCCAAAGGTCAGGTCCAAACAGGGTCTCCAAATTAGCGCATGCTCTCCATATGTATAGGGTCCAACAGAAGTCAAATAGGTAGCGGCCCAAATCGGTTAAGTATGAAAGGACCAGTGGAAGCCCCCACGTGTCCAGAGTCAAACATATGGCCCCGCCAAATGAAAGGGACTTAGCCAAAACACAAAGAAATAGGGAAGAGCCGTAGAGGGTGCCACGTGCCTCATCGGTGCAATTTCAAAGGTGCGGCTCAAAAGGAAGTCTCCAAACGAGCACCAACCCGCCACGTGGTCAGAGTCCAAAAAGGTAAGATAGGTCGTTGAAAATTCCAAAATCCTACGGAGGCCTCCATGTGTCTTAGCCACACAAATTCAAAAGCAACATCTGGGGGTAGTTTCCAAATAAGCACAAACCCTCCACGTGTCTCGGGTCGGGCACAGTGTCTCCGCCAACAGTAAGAACTCAGGCAAAATACAAAGGAAACCGAGCAGGCCGCGGACGGTGCCACGTGTCTCTTCGGTGTAATTTCAAGAGAGAGAAGGGGGCAAGATCTTCAACAAGTGTGGGGCTGCCACGTGGCCCCTGTATGGACAGACCCTTGCATATTGCAAGCCCGCGTTAAGCACCCAACTTGAGGACCTTCAGACAGCCATATCTTTTGATTGGAAGCTCAGAATTGGGTAGGAGAAGACTTTTTGGAAATCTCTCGACATCCTCTACGTCATGGAAGCTTGAAACTTTAATTTTGACAAGGTTAGGTGGGTGAAAAGTAGGAAAACATATTTCATGCCATTAATGTAGGATCTGATTGCTTCAACAACCATATCAGATTTGATTTGATCCGCCATTCTTCCTTTTTCAACACGCCAAATAGACATGGGGAACTAGAATTGATAGATTATAGGTGGATTTGCAGGGTCATTAATGGTTGGTGGTTGAGCTTTCAGAGCAGAGTCTGAGTTTTCTTCTCTCGTCTCGATGTTCTATATATTGAAAACACTTCTCATTTGAGAGGAGGAGACATTTTGGGTGTGGGGAAACTCTGTCAAATTTTTTTCCCGAATCCATTTGAGCTGTAAGCCTTCTCCTATGTCTAAAAAGCATATTTGTACCTCTAAGCATCCATGTGATGGTCCATGCTCCTCATAGAGCAATAAAATCATGTTTTGTGGTGTTCTTCAACCATGTTTTGTTGTTTTTCTGTACCTCTCCATTTTGTGTTTGTTTCTTGTGCATGTATTTCATGTTACAGGTGTAAGATGTCGTGTTTTCTAGAGTTTCGATGGCGTATTTGGATCTGGGTCTATGTCATTGTTGTCTGACCTCCCGCATCTCCTTTTTCCAATGTTTCATCCTCCCTCAACAGAGTATCTTGCCACTTCCTTTTCTAGTGTATCACCACTTAGTGTAGGCTCTCTTTCACTCTCTCTCTCTCCCTGTCTCCTTGGAAGGTTAGATTAGGATTAGATTAGCTTTTCCTACACTGGAGTAGCTTGTGGCAGGTAGTTTAGGAAGAAGGAACCATCCTTCTCTAGAGGGCCATCTTAGGTTCACAAGTCCCACAGCTTGAGAGATGGTCCAATGTTGTGTAATCACACCGAATGCCCCACTCACCCATGAGTCCATTCGGGTGTGTTGTGATTCTACATCAACAGTTTTGGCATGCATGGTGGGACAGGTATGAAGCACCTTACCACTTCATTTCATCAATTTGATGTGTTCTTGGTGAAATTCAGCCTTTTAATAGGCAAGATTCATGCTCAATTATGTCAAACACCAATATCTAGCCATAAAGATCCATTATATTAATTTTTTTAACACACAAAAGCTTCATACATACATAGTATAATCACCATAGTCATGTGCACTCAAAAAATTGCATCATAACACTAAAAATACATGGAACTCCCTAAACCGTGCAAATCAATACATATTTATGGGGTGGGGACTTTACTTTCACCATACATGCACCTTCAAAAATAGACTACATGCTAATAATAGCCATGCACCCTTACATGATAAATATAAGAACATGCAAGATCATTATTAATAGATTATCTAATAATACCACAGTAGTATAATCTTATTAATATCTCCAACACGGCACTTGATCTTCTACTTGTCAAAAATAGTCTTTGTGTGCTCCTTAAGTATCCTACAAAACATGATCCACACTCCATGTCTATAATTAGCCTCAAACTACAAAATGACTAAGTCTTGATTTCATGTTTTCGTGGGTGTGCCTTGTTCTACTATAATTCTAAGTGTATCTACGCACCCTATGTCCGTGTGCCCAATCCTTTTTGTGCTTTCATACTTAGGTTGTATTCTATCAACCCAAAAAACATACGTAGGTGTCGAATAGTAGGCCCTTGTAAAAATATGTACATAGTTGGAAGAATGTTTGTTTTATAAATAGAAAACATGTAATAGAGAAGAACCCTATATTTCTTATTAACTAAAATGAGTTTAAATTTTTTATAATAGTAGTTAATATCATCTATAATGGTATGTAAATATAGTAAATGAATGCAATAAATGACTATGAAAAATGACCTAAGCAACTAATCTAATGAAAGTATAAACCCTAATGTGCAAGAAGGGTGAGGAAGTGACTCAGCTGATTAGAGGAGTTCATTTGACTCTATCGTAGAATAAACAAAATAATCTGGAAGAAGGAATGACTATGCAGAGGTCTCAAAAAGGATGGATCTCGGTTGATTCTCTCGACTGGAGTGCTTGGAGAAGAATTGGGCCACCTATCGGTGCTTTGGTCTACAAAATGGGCACCTTGGTCTGTGAAAAAGTTCCATTAATTATTTTCACTGGTTCAAAAGATGGTTTGAAACCCTCACTGTGTGTTGCATTACACTAGGTGTCATTGATAATCGAAGATGAAATAAAGACATGCAAGAGACCATAAGAAGTATCAAAACCCTAAAAAAATAAGAATACAAATGAATGGGTCAAACCGAGCTCAACTGTCCACAATAGTAGGCTTTCTAACTGAAACATTACACTACATTTCAGACCCAAATGTAGTTGTGTGGTGTGTGTGTACATCATGTGCCCTAGGTGCTCTTGTTCCAGGTCACACTTTGTGAAGTAGCGAGTCAATAACTAGATGTAAAAATGTAGTAGAATGTGTGGATGGAATATAATATAATCCCCTCCTATGCTTGTGTGATGCAGATGAACCTAGCCTTGTTCCTTTGTGATGGAACTAAATGTATGAAAATTATCTTCAAATGCCTTTAGATGAATGCAACCCTAGGTGGATGATAGTAGTGACTAGTGCTTAGTCCCTCATTATGGTCTCATAACTTTATATTTATAAGGTTCTCTTAATCTAATTTTGTAATTAGCCCCAAAATGGACAGACCACCAAAAAGATAAAGATCTCAAATGGCTAGAAAGAGCCCAAAAAGTGGCAAGAAAGTTTGAAAAGGATCGAGGCACATGCCTGGTGGGACCAGGCCCCCCTAGGCACCCTGGGTCAGTTAAGGCTAAAATAATGTGAAAGTAATTAAAGCTGACTGGGCATGTGGGTGCAAGAGGTCAGGAATGATGAAATAAAATAAAGTAAGATGGCCAAAAGATGGGGGTTAATTAGTACTTTCTTCACTCAAAAACCTTCTAAATAGTAGTATGAGACCAAGACTAAATAATGTCTAAAGTGCATGATTTTGTGTCTGTATTTCCCCCCACTTTATGTTGGTGAGTGGAAACATCGGTAACATAAAGTAGATAAAGATGCATACCTGATAATCCATGTAGATTGATAGTAGAAAATGCGTTCAAGGACTAGAAAAAAGTGTGGAATGAAAAAATATGATGGAACGTGGAAACTATAGATGAAAATGCACAAAAAAAAGTGATGAGAGTTAACCTAGGGTGTAAACGCATGTGTAGTTTTGATGTGTGTAATGTACCTGCAAGGTTAGTATAGTGTGTGTTGTCGTAAAATGTTGTTGTTGACATTGTAATTTTTGTTTTTGTTGCCCTCATTTTACTTGTTGTTTCTCATACGACCGGACCTGCAAGGAGAAAACGATGATCAAGTAGTCAAATATATATGTATGTATGTGTAAAAATGTAATGTAAAAGACACATGTATATGAATGTAAAAATCATGTGAATGTAAAATACGCAAATGAAAAAAAATGTAAATGGAACATGTGCACCTGATCCACGTCGAGAAAGAGAGTGTAGAAGGATATCTTTTACTGTTAGAGTTTTTTGGGTAATCCAATGCCATATGTTGAAGAAGTGTAAGGAGTAGTTCTGTTGTATCCTCCAACCTATAACTACTTCCCTGAATATGTGTGAAGAGATCTTTGTATGTCCTAGTTTTTTTGGCGATCTGATGCCACTGGCTAAAGAAGTATAGGGAGGAATTTCGTTGTATCCTCCAACCTTTAACTACTTCCTAGAATGCTAAGGACAACCATGTCCTGTAAAAGCTACTGTGTACAGGGTTTGTAGACTGGTCTGAACCCACTCATTGTATGTAACCCAAAATGCCAAGGGAAGAAAGTGTAGTGAAGTGAAACAGTGTAGAAACATTGTGTAGTATGTGAAACCCAAAATGATGCCCCCCCTTTGGGGCACATGCGATGTCAATGATAGGAGAATGCAGCCCTAAATAAAGACCAACTGCATGAATGTTGTAACACTGCCCCACAAGGGGAAAGGAATGTGCTTGGTAGAAACCAAGGTGCGCACAGACAAGGAGGCTAGTAAAAAACAAGTTTTATTACCAACATACATATATAAAGCAATGTGTAGTCTACGCAAACATTGTAAAAGATACCAAGAAAATAAGTAATGTAAACACACAGAGTAAGCCGCACAAAGTAGATTGAAAACATGGGACATCACTCACGATGTCACAAGACACACAAGGCCATAATGGCCACATACAACAAACAAGTGTGCACACCAAACATAGGGCAAGGCCCGCATATAAGAACAAACAATAACAGACAATATAAGAAACAAGTATGGAAGCAAATATCCCTACATAAAAAAATTTGCACATGAAGCACCTGTTAACATGTTAGAAATATAACTAGTATGTCAAAAGCATGTATAACCAAGTAATGTAAAGTGCTAAGTACAAAATGAAACAATTAACACCTATGTGAGAGATGAATGTAGATGCCCCCAACTGACCAATGTAGGAATGGTAGAAGGCAAGCTTCCATGTTGCGTGTAAGAGACCTGTATCTATGATCACAACTAGAAAAATGACGTGAACTCGCATGTGTGGATGATATAGATAAATGGCATACAATGTAATCTAACTAGCATGTGTAATAAAGTGACCATGAACAAACAAAAGTAAGCAAGAGTAAAAGCAACCATAATATGCAATATGTTGTGGATGGATGGAATGGAATGCAAAATGGAATGATAGGATCCGCGTGCCCCCCGAGTGAATGGAAATGTATGCAGTGAGGTTCATTTGGTTTTCCCCCTGAGAAGTCAAGAATAAACCATAAATGAGAGTGTATCATCGGGAAATGGTCAAAGTGTGTTGTGTCTAACATGTTGTGATGATTATGTATGTATTGGTGAAATGCAACCTAGTAACAATGTGTGTGTGAACCTTATAGCCAAAGTGTATATCACGACAAGATGATCAAAAGAGTGATGATGTAGCCTAAAGAGTATACCACTACAAGATGAGTAAAGGGAGTGGTGATGTAGCCTAAAACGTATACCACTACAAGATGATAGAGTAGGTGAAATTTCAGCCTATATCGTATGTCACTAACCTAGTAATGTCACATGATGAGAGGTCGAAGGTGATTAACTAAAAATGTGATATAAGTACTAGTGTACAATAGTTAATCTAAGTTATGAATAGTTGTAATTAAATTAAATAGCTACTGTAAACAAATATAAATATGATCCAAGCAAATATAATAAGGGAAATGATAACCCTAATGTGCAAGAGAGAAGATGAAAGAACTTAGTTGAATAGAAGATGTTTGCGGGACTGTGTTGCAGAGGTGATTGGATAATTTGGGAGCAGCAACAACTATGCAAAAGCCCCAAAAAGGATGGATCTAGAATGGAGTGCTTAGAGAAGGACTAGGGTGCCTATGGGTGCTCTGGTCTATAAAATGGGTGTCCTGGTCTTTACAAAATCTTTGGAACTGATCTTTACCGATTCGATAGATGGTCCAAAACCCTCATTGTCTTTCGCATTAACTTCACCACACTACTCTGGATGTTGTTGATATTCCAAGATTATGAAAAGACCTGCAAAAGACCAAGAATGAATATCAAAGCCCTAAAAAGAATAATGCAAATGAATGGTTCAGACTGACCTCAGTTACCACAACAATGGGCTTACTAACTAAGTGTTGCACTACATTTTAGACCCAAATGTAGTTCTCGTGAGTGTGTACATAATGTGCCCTAGCTGCTCTTGTGCCAGTCACACTTTTTGAAGTAGCAAGCAATAACTAGATGTAGAAAATATAATAGAATGTGTGCATAGGATAGAATAGAATCCTCCCCCTATGTTGTGTGTGATATAGATGACCTAGCCTTGTGCCTTGTGATGGAGCTATATGGATGCAAGTGATTTCCAATGTAATAGATGGATGTAACTCTAGATGGATGATAGTAGTGACTAGTGTTTGGTCCCTCATTATGGTCTCATAATTTTATATTTATAGGGTTCTCTTGATCTAATTTTGTAATTAACCCCAAAATGGCCGACCACCAAAAAGATAAGGATCTAAAATGGCTAGAAAGAACCCAAAAAGTGGTGGGAAAGTGTGAAAAGGATTGGGGCACCCATGGTGGGACCAGAGCGCCCATGGGTGCCCCAATACTATTCTGGGCACCCCAATCAAGACTAAAATAACGTGAAGTGACGAAAACTGACTGAATATTTAGGAGTAAAAGGTCAGGAATGAAAAAATAAAATAAGAGAAGATGGTCAAAAGATGGGGGTTAATTAGTACTTTCTTCACTCAAAAACCTTCTAAATAGTAGTATGAGACCGAGACTAAATAATGTCTAAAGTGCATGATTTTGTGTCTACATTTTCCCCCACTTTATGTTGGTGAGAAAAAGGCTCGGTAACATAAACTAGATAGAGATGTGTACCTGATGCCGACGTAGAGTAACAAAGAGGGTGTGCCAAAGGACTAGAAAAAATGTGGAATGACAAAAAGATGATAGAGTGTGGAAAATAAAGATAAAAATGCATACAAAAATGATGAGAGTGAACCTAGATAAAAATGCTTGTGTTGATGTTAATGTGTGTAGTGTACCTGCATGGTTAGTATGTGAAGTGTGTTTCTGCGAAGTGTTGTTGTTGATGTCATTATTGTTTCCCCCATTTGACTGCTTGTTTCTCATACAACCAAACCTGCAAGGAGAAAATGATCAAGTAGTCAAATATGTATGTATATATGTGTAAAAATGCAATGTAAAAGATGCATGTAAAAGTAAAATATGAAAAGTGAAAAGTGTAAATGAAACATGTACACCTAACCATGTCAAGAGAAAGAGCATAGAAGGATATCCTATATGTCGAGTTTTTTGGGTGATCCAATGCCACCCTAGGCCGAAGAAGTATAGGGAGTAAATACTTATGTCTCCTCCAACCTTTAACTACTTCCCTGAATTGTGTGTGAAGAGATCTCTATATTGTCCTGGTTTTTTGGTGATCTAAAGTCACTGGCCGAAGTAAGTGTAGGGAGGTAATTCCATTGTATCCTCTAACCTATAACTACTCCCTAGAATGCTAAGAAAACCATGTTCTATAAAATCCGCTATGTACGTATGGCATTTGTAGACTAGTATGAACTCAGTCGTTGTATGTAAACCCATAATTCCAAGGGCAGAAAGTGCACTGAACTAAACCGGTGTAAATGCGTTGTGTAGACTGTAAAAACCCCAAATGATGCCCCCCTCTTTAGGGGTGCATGCGATGTCATTTATAGGAGAATGCGACCCCAAAAGAGGACCAACCACATGTACTCTGAAACTCTACCCTACAGGGGGAAGGGAATGCGCTTAGTAGAAACCAAGGCACACACACAAAGATGGCTAGCCAAAGACAAGTGTTAGTACGAACAAACATGCATGTAAAAATACAATTTGTAATCAATGCAAACAGTGTAAAAACTACTAAGCAAAGTAGTGTAATCATGAAAGAAGACAAGGAAGCCGCACAAAGCGGGTCCCAAACATGGGATATCACTCACGATGTCGCAAGACACGCTAGCCAAAGACAAGGCCATCATGGCTGTATCAACAACAGTGTAAAAAGTACTAAGAAAAGTGTGCACACCAAACATAGGGAAAGGCCCGCATACATCATGGCCAAAAACAACAAGACAAACAATAACAATAACAAACAATAGAACAAACGAGTATGGAAGCAAATACCCATGCATAACAAAATCTTGTACATGAAGCACCCATTAGCATGTTAAAAAGATGCTAGTATTTCAAAACGGTGTTCAACCAAGTAATGTAAAGTGCTAAGTACAAAATGAAACAATAACACCAAGAAGAGACGAATGTGGATGCCCCCAATGACCAGTTGTAGGAAGGGTAGAAGGTGAGCATCCATGATGCATGTAAGAGACATGTATCTGTGATCACAACTAGAAAAAAGTGTGAACACACATGTGTGGATGATATAGATAAATGGCATACAAGTAAGCTAACTACCATGTGTAATAAAGTGACCATGAACAAGCAAAACCAAGAAAGAATAAGAGAAACCATAATATGCATTATGTTGTGGATGGATGGAATGGATTGCAAAATGGAGTGATAGGATCCACGTACCCCCAGGTGAATGGAAATGTATGCAATGAGGTTCATTTTTTCCCCTCAATAGTCAAGAATGAACCATAAATGAGAGTGTGTAACTGGGAAATGTTCGAAGTGTGTTGTTTTATAACACGTTGTGGTGAATGTGTGTATGATAAGACGTACCTAGTGATGATGTATGCGTGAACCCTATACTAAATATTAAACATATATGTGATGATTTAGCCTAAGTGTATATCACTATACGATGAAGGATGATGATGATTTAGCCTAAGCGTATATCACTATGATATGAATGGTGAGTGATGATTTATCCCTAAGTGTATATCACTACAAGATGAATAGAGGGAGTGGTGATGTAATCTAAAGTGTATACCACTACAAGATGATAGAATAGGTGACCATTTAGCCTATAGCGTATTTCACTAGGACCTAGTAATGTCGCATGATGAAAGGTCAAATAGAAAATGTTTGATGAGTATAAGTTCCATTTGATTGGTAATCCCTCGGTAGTCGAGTATGGACCGAGGAACTAAAGTGTGTCATAGGGTGGTGAGTGCAACGCATAGAAGATAATGTAGTATATGTAATGATGAAATACGACCATGTGATGAGTAGAATATGTGTAATATGCAATGTATATGAATGAAATGCAAGATATGTATAATATGTAAACATGTAATGAAGTGACATGAAGTAGTATGTAGATGCTACGATGTAATGTAGTATGTATGATGAGGATACTAGTATGATGCATAGATGTGTAGTATGTGTAAATTGTCAAAATAATGATAACTGAAGTATGATGTATGATGTATGATGTATGATGTGTGAATAGATGCGGTGTGTAAGTCTTATAGTGCAGTGTGTGGGGTTCATGTGTAGTAATTCCTCAACAGTTGAGTGTGAACTGAAGCATAATAGTGTGTCATCGGTTAATGACAACACTATAACATGTGTATGACTATGCAAGATGAGATGATGTTAAGATGAGTTATGCATGAATGCTAAGAGTGTGGTGTAATGCTATGTAGGGATGCTAGAATGGGGGGGTCTGTTGTGGATGATATGCCCCCAAGTTTGTAAGATGAGGGATGATAATGCAAAGAGGAGACATGTGTTAATGTTAACATGATAGGGGGGATGGGTTGGATGTTATGCCCCCAAGTGTGTGATGATGCATATATTTTGTGATAAATGATGTTAGAAAATCAATAAAGAAGTGATATATGAAGGTGATGAAATATCGTAGAGAATGTAAGATTGATTGAGTAATGGGATAAATAATGATAAATTATATGGTATGTGTGACAAGCGATAGATGGATGGATGTATAAGTGGTTATGTAATAGATATATATGCTAATGTAAGGTGAAATGAGGTTATTTATTGTAACAGACCCCTCAACAGTCATATAAGAACTATAAGAATATGAGTGTGTCATCAGGAGGGTAGAGTGACAAGAAACACCTAGCAAAGACCAAGTTTGTGTTTAGCAATGGAAGCATGGTCAGAAAAGTAACAAGAGGACCATGTGATTGTCATGTAATTTGCAATGCATCAAAACTACTAATAGGAGGATTAGTTGCTTTGACGAAAGTAATAGGTTAAAGCTTATATTTGAGAGGAGGCCAAGTTGTACCAAGTTTTAAAGGAGGTTACTTAGCTTGACTTGGTAATACAATAGATGACTTAGTAGGAGGAGGTTGCAAACTAATTTTGATAGGTGGTTGATTATGTTCACTTGGTGATGTCATAGGTGGTTTCTTAGGAGGCTCGTGACTAACCAAAGAAGGAGCAGATTTAGGAGCCCATGTGGATGTAGCATTTGTAGATGGGGACACAATAGAATGTTTCTGAATAAATGAAATAAATCCTTGATGCTCACTATATTTGATTCTTCGTTGCAAAGTGTGGAAATCATTGTCATTATGTCCATTGATTTGATGATAATTACAATATGGATGACAATGATATTTTGATAATCGATAAGGAGGATAGCAATCAGTAGGTGGTAGTGTGATCAACTAATGACTAAGAAGAAGATTGAGAATGTCATGTTCCTTAGAATTTCTATCCAATATGAGAGGCTCGGGTACTGACATGACTTGAGGGTCACTAATATGACATGTAGTAGACATAGATTGAAATGTAGAGGGAGAACAAACATGAGCTTGAGAAGCATCCTTAAGTTGTTGGATTTCAAATTTGAGAGATGTGATCATGGATTCCATAGCCTTAAATTTATCTTGAAATAAAGCATGTAGAGCTTGAATTGATTCCAATAGGGGTTGATTAGATGGAGGAACACTAGGACTAGGGTTGTCAAATAAACGATCGAACAGAGGACTAATTTCGTTTGGTGGGATATTGTTATCAAGATAGTTGGTGTCTAGAGAACTTTCTAAAGCAGCTTGGAAATGGGGATATCTCTTAAGTAAATCAAATAAAGAAACTTGACCCATGATAGAGGGAAAATGAGGAACCTAAGTGAAAAGATCGAGTATGGGTTCACCAAAACGATTAACTAAAAATGTGATATAAGTACTAGTGTACTATAGTTAATGTAAGTTATGAACATCATAAAATAAAGTAAATAGATGTTGTAAACAAATATAAAGATGATCCAAGAAACTATGAAAATGGAAATGCTAGCCCTAATGTGTAAGAGAGAAAAGGAAAGAACTCGGCTTAATAGAATATTCTCGTGGGACTGTGTCGCAGAGGTGACTGGAGAATCTGGAAGTAGGAGTGACCATTGAAGAAGCCCAAAAAGGATGGATCTGGGTTGTCTATCTAGAGTGCACTTAGAGAGGGACTGGGGCACCTACAAGAGGGACTCTGAAGAATGTGCACCCTGGTCTGTGAAAAAGCTCTAGAACTCATTTTTACAAGTTCGGTAGATGGTCTGAAACCCTCGTTTTCTGTCACAGTAACTTCAGCACACTGCTCTGGATGTCATTAATATTACAAGATGATGAAAAGACCTGCAAAAGACCAAGAAGAAGTATCAAAACCCTAAAAATAAGAATGAAAATGAATGGTTGAACTGACCTCAGCTGCCACAATAGTGGGCTTACTAACTAAGCACTGCACTACATTTCAAACCCAAATGTAGTTCTGGTAAGTGTGTGCATAATGTGCCCTAGGTGCTCTTGTTCCAGTCACACTTTGTGAAGTAGCAAGCAATAACTAGATGTAGAAAATGTAATAGAATGTGTGCATGGAATAGAATAGAACCCTCCCCCTATGTTGTGTGTGATGTAGATGATCTAGCCTTGTGCCTTGTGATGGAGTTATGTGGATGCAAATGATCTCCAATGCAATAGATGGATGCAACTCTAGATGGATGATAGTGGTGACTACTGTTTGGTCCCTCATTATGTTCTCATAACTTTATATTTATAGGATTCTCTTGATCTAATTTTGTAATTAACCCTAAAATGGTTGACCACCAAAAAGATAAGAACCTAAAACAGCTAGAAAGAGCCCAAAAATTGGCGGGAAAGTGTGAAAAGGATCGAGGTGCCCATGGTGGGACCAAGGCACCCATGGATGTCCCAATACTATCCTAACCACCCCAATCAAGGATAAAATAATTCAAAGTGACGAAATATGACTGGGCATGTAGGTGTAAAATGTTGGGAATGATGAAATAAAATAAGATAAGATGGCCAAAAGATGGGGGTTAATTAATACTTTCTTCACTCAAAAACCCTCTAAATAGTAGTATGAGACCAGGACTAAATAATGTCTAAAGTGCATGATTTTATGTCTACAGAAGGATGAACATGTGATGAATGTAAGGTCCATTTGATTTGTAAACCCACGGCAGTCAAGTATGGACCAAGGAACTAAACTGCGTCATAGGGTAATGACTGCAACGCATAGAAGACAATATAGTGTGTGTGATGATAATAGACGACCATATGATGTGTAGGATGTGTGATATGCAATGTATATGATGTAATAAATAGATAGACTAATAGTGTGAAATGTGTGCTATGTGATGTGTATGATGAGTAGTATGTAATGCTAGATGCAAGTGTGACACATGTATGATTAGGACTAGGATGATGTATGATGGGTAAATGTCAAAAGGATGCAAACTAACTATAGAATGTGTGATGTAATATGCGAGATGTGTGAATAAACATAGTGTGTAGTAACTAATGTGCTTTGTGTGGGGTTCATGTGTAGTAGTCCCTCAACAATTAAGTGTGAACTGAAGCACAAGAGTGTTTCATCATGTAATGGTTGAGTTACGTTAATCTAAGTGTAGTAATTTTAAGATGCATTATATTGAGTGGATTTTTGAGCAGTTTGCCTAAAAGGGTGGCGAGGTGATAAAATCCACCACCAAGTTTATCTAAGATAATGTATGGACCAAGCCAATTGGGATTAAATTTTCCTTTAAGAGGTGCCTATGCATTTGTATTGTTTTTATTTTCTTTCAAGACGAGGTCACCAATGTTGAACTCTCGAGAGCCATTTTTGAAATTGTAGGCATGGGTGATGCAATATTGATATGCGTGAAGATGTTTGTGTGCTTGGACATGATGCGAGTCCAACATTTCTAGTTCATGTAACTGGTTTTCATGATTCCTTTAAGAAGATATGCAAGGATGGCATCTCCAGCTCAAGGGGGATAACGACATCAACACCATAGACCAAGGAAAAATGGGTGATGTTAGTAGGTGTAAAAATTTAGTATGATAAGGCCTTAAGGCGTAGAATAGTTGGTTATGCCAATCAGTTCCACTAGAGTCAACAATCTTGCGTAATATTTTTACAATGGTTTTTTTGGTGGCCTCAGCTTGACCATTTCCTTGCGGATAATAAGGTGTGGAGAACGATTGTTTGATTTGAATTTACCACAAAAAATTTTAAAGTCCTTATTTTTGAAGGAAGATCTGTTATCAGCTATTATAGCAGAAGGCACATAAAAACATGTGATAATATGTGTGGTGAGAAAGTTACAAATATTTGTACCAGTGACCATTTGTAGGGGAGCCGCTTCGACCCACTTGGTAAAGTACTCGGTAGCTGTAAGGATGAATTTATATATTTCATTAGATTCAGGATTGATCATACCAATGAGGTAAAATCCCAAGAGGAAGAAAGGCCAAGTAGGTGCAATGGGATAGAGGTCATATATGGGTGCATGAGGATATTACCATTTTTTTTGTATTTTTCTCAACGAGTAGCATATTCGAGTAAATATTGTTCCATTGTAGGCCAATAATATCCTTGGTGAAAAATCTTCTGTGACGTAGCTTTTCCTGAGAAATGAGAACCACATAAGTTGTCATGAATATGCGTGATGGCAGTGGGAATGTCGGGGAGCATGAGGCAACATAAGAGACGATTGTCAATACCACATTTGAGTATTTTTTCCCAATGATAACATAATGAGTAGCCGCACGACACAATCAGAGAGTTTCATGAGGTTGTAGAGTGTCTGGGATAGTTTGCTTATATAAATAGTTATAAATAGGTGTGAACCATTTAGAGTTGTCTTAACTGCACGTTATGGCACAAGCTACAAGAGGTAATGTAGAGATAGAAGGATGTCGTAAGTGTGTAATGATGAATGTGGCTTGTTCATCCATGATGTCTTTTGGGATGAATGACACGGCACTATCTGTGGCATCTGCATGATGATTATCCTTGCGAGGAATGGTAGTAATGGAATAGGATTTAAATGTAGCTAGGAGATCTTTGACAAGCGTATTATAATGAATTAGATGTTCCTCCTTCGTATTATATGTATCATTGACCTGATTGATGACTAACTGAGAGACACCATGTATGCATAAGTTGCGAATGAGGAGTTTTTGAGTGGTAAGTAGACCTAAAATGAGAGCTTCATATTTTGCAATGTTATTCATATAATAAAACCCTAATCGATATGCGAAGGGGAGTGGGTCCCCATGTGGGGTAATAAATAATATCCCTGCTCCAACACCAGATCGACAATGAGAGCCATAAAAGTACATTGTCCATGTATGTGGCTCAATAGTATAGGCAGTGAAATCGTCATGAAAGGAATCATAAATGGGCAATGCATCCGAAAGGGGTGCCGCGTCTAATTGATCAGTTATAACTTGTCCATTGATTAATTTTTGTGGTATGAACTTAAAATCAAATTCAGTGAGGAGCATGACCCAACGTGTCCAATATCTTGACATATGTGTGCGGGATAGGAGGTAACATAATGGATCAACCTCTGTTATGATATGTACCTCATTGTTAAGAAGATAATGTCACAGTTTGTCTGCAACGAAGACAAGACCGAGGCACAATTTTTCAATGTAGATATAGTTACATTCATAAGAGAGTAGAGTACGACTGACGTAATAAATGGTTCTTTCACGTTGATAATCATCATGTTGTGCTAATAAAGTTCCCAATGCATGAAACGTAGCAAAGATATACAACAGGAAAGGGTGATCGGCTAAGGGAGGAACTAGAACAGGAGGATTTATTAAGTAAGTTTTGATATCATCAATTGTTTGTTGATATTTCTCATCACAAACAAACTTGGTATCTTTCTTCATGAATCATGTGAACGGTTGGGTCTTAAACACAAGTTATGCAATGAATTGTCGAATAACTTGAATTTTACCTTGTAATGATCGTAATTGATGTAAGTTTTTTGGCAGATCCATATTGATAATGGCTTTTATTTTCTTAGGATCAATCTCAAAGCCACAATTGGATATAATATATCCAGGACGTTTGCTTGTTGTGACCTCAAAAACACATTTTTTTGGATTCAAACGCACATGATATTGTTGTAATCGTTCAAATAGTATTTTTAGATCTTGTGCATGGGAAGACCGTCGCCTATATTTTGCCAAGATATCATCGACATAATCCTCAATGATATTTTGAATGTAGTCATGGAATATATGTGTCATTTCTTGTTGATAAGTAGCCCCAAAATTTTTAAGGCTGAAGGGCATCACTGTATAGAAAAGTGTACCCCATGGTGTGGTGAAGGAGGTTTTTTCTTGGTCATTTGGGTTGATCTTGATTTTATTGTAACCCGTAAAGCCATCCATAAAGGAAAGAATATCATATCCGGTTATAGAATCGACAATAGCATCGATGTGTGGCAAAGGAAAACTATCCTTAGGGCAAGCTTTGTTTAAATCACGAAAAAGTGCAACAACGAACCCTACCATCCGGTTTCATTACCAGGATGAAATTAGATACCCATTTAGGATAGCTGAAATCCCGAATAAAACATGCATCTAGAAGCTTCTGAATTTCTTCTTTGACTAAAAGGGCTACCTTGGGGTGCATCTTACGAATTTTCTATTAGACAAGCTTGACACCCAGGTTAAGGAAAATATTATGCATTGCCACAGATGGATCAATTCCCAGCATATCACTATAATCCCAAGCAGAAATATCAGATAAATCATTAAGGACTTGTTTAATATATTTTTGTTCAGCAGGGGTGAGGGAAGCAGCGAGAAAAACTATGTGTGGATTTTCATATGTGCCCAGGTTGTATTGTTTTGTTTCTTCATTGAGAAGGGTTGAATGATCTTCAATATATGGATCAATAGAAATAGTGGTAGGTGGATAGGCATTTTTATTGGTGACTTTATATCCTTCGAGATATTTCATATTTTTGAGAGATAAAGGATGATGTATCTTATGGTGAAAAGAGGGAAGAGGGTCATAAGCACCCATATAATCAAACATCACATTATCAGTAGAAAAATTATCGACGGTATCCCAAATGGTAGATGCATCATCACTAATGAGTTCCAAATGCACTAAGGGAAGTGAAGTAACATGAAAAGTGGTATAAGTATCCATAGGAGGTGTAGAAGGAGGTTGATACCCTAGCCCAAACTTGTGTGACCGTGCAAGGAGATTCCAAAGCTATGTGACTTTATGTTTTTGTTGATTTAGATTTGTATCAAAGAAGCCAAAGTGGCAGAAATATTCATACCCTAACCCATACCTAGAAAATTCCTAGAGTAATATCAGAGGAAGTGGGAGTATTAGTATCTTGCTCAACAGAGTTACAATACTCAAAAGGTGATGGATCAGCCGACACATCATAAAAAGTGCCTTGATGTCATAATTTAAGTCGTGCATGTAGTGTAGAGGGGACCGTGTGCATAGCATGGATCCAAGGTCTCCCAAGAAGAATATTATAATTAATGTTAATAGGCATGACATGGCACAAAATATCAATTATACATGGACCAATAGTGACAGGTAAGTGTACAGTACCTAATACATGCTTGGGGATGCTATCAAAGCCACAAATAGAGATGGATGAAGGAGCTAGAGATGCTTTGTGACATACCTAAATGATGAAGGAAAGTGATGTTACAAATGTTAAGGTCAGATCCATTGTCAACTAAAGCGCATTTGACTTTGATTTTGTTAACACAAACTTGAATATACAATGGAGGGCCATGTTGTAGTATTGCTTGAGAAGGTAGATCATCTGTTGTGAAAGTTATTTTATCCTCATTAAGGGATAGGGCTGAAGTGAGCTCATGGTATACATAGTCGGGCAAAGTATGAGGAGGGATGTAATTGGTAGCCAAGTACTTCCTAAGCTTATCGATACAATTAGGGTGATTTTGTATATAAGTGTGAATAGAGATGTTCATGATGAGCAGACTCTGGGATAATGGATGAAGAAGGGTCCTATAAGCGTGAATGACGAATTCAGGTTCACCAAAATGATTAACTAAAATTAACTAAAATGTGGAATAATAGTAGTTAATCTAATCTAGAATAACATGTAAATACAATAAATAAATGCAATAAATGACTATGGAAAATGACCCAAACAACTAATCTAATGAAACTAGAAACCCTAATGTACAACAAGGGTGAGGAAGTGACTTAGCTGATTAGAGGAGTTCATCGGACTGTGTCAC
Source organism: Taxus chinensis (assembly GCA_019776745.2). Taxonomy (NCBI): domain Eukaryota; kingdom Viridiplantae; phylum Streptophyta; class Pinopsida; order Cupressales; family Taxaceae; genus Taxus; species Taxus chinensis. The sequence goes on from CM034156.1 coordinate 488,862,431, forward strand.
ATAATAAAAAGAATAATTTGGAAGCAGGAATGATTGTGTAGAGGTCCTAAAAAGGAAAGATCTGGGTTGATTCTCTAGACTATAGTGCCTGGAGAAGGACTAGGGTGCATGTGGGCACTCTGGTCTACAAAATGGGCACTCAGGTCTATGCAAAAGGTTCAAAACTGAGTTTCACAGGTTTGGCAGGTGGTCTAAAACCCTTATTGTGTGTTCGTATCAGATTTGCACTACGCCAGGTGTCACTAATAAACAAAATGAAAGAAAGACCTGCAAGAGACCACAAAAAGTATCGAAACCCTAAAAAATAAGAATGCAACTAAATGGGTTGGACTGACATCAGCTGCCACAACAGTGTGCTTACTAACTGAGCGTTGCACTACATTTCAGACCCAAATGTAGTTCTAGTGTGTGTGTGTGTGTGTGCATCATGTGCCCTAGGTGCTCTTGTGTCAGTCGCACTTTGTGAAGTAGCGAGAAATAACTAGATGTAAAAATGTAGTAGAATGGTGGATGGAATAGAATAGAATCCCCTCCTATGCTTGTGTGATGCAAATGAACCATCCTTGTCCTTTGTGATGGAGCTAAATATATGCAAGTGATCTCCAAATGCCTTAGATGAGACCCTATGTGGATGATAGAAGTGACTAGTGCTTGGTCCCTCATTATGGTCTCATAACTTTATATTTATATGGTTCTCTTGATCTAATTTTGTAATTAACCCCGAAATGTTTGACCACCAAAAAGATAAGAAGATATCAAATAGCTAGAAAGATCCCAAAAAGTGGTGGGAAAGTGTGAAAAGGATCGGGGCGCCCTTGGTGGGATCAGGGTGCCCATGGGTGCCCTAGTACTAGCCTGGGCGCCCTAGTCAAGGCTAAAATAACGTGAAATGACAAAAACTAACTGGGTATGGGGGTGTAAGAGGTTAGGAATGATGAAAGAAAATAAAGTAAGATGGCCAAAAGATGGGGGTTAATTAGTACTTTTTTCACTCAAAACCCATATGAATAGTAGTATAAGACCGAGACTAAATAATGTCTAAAGTGCATGATTTTGTGTCTGCAATTTCTTGCATATCTATAAATGTGTGTGTATATGTATCTTTGTGTGTGTGGCTATATAAATGTGTTGCGAACGTTTGCATGGTAAATTCACCCATCGGCAATGTGTGTATTAGTTTTCAAGCCCTACACCCCATCCATATCTAAATTAACCCATGAATGACCCCTTTTTGACAGATCACTATGCCTTATCACATTACCTAATGTGTGTCTTAGCCAACACCAAAAAAACACACATACCCCCGTTCAATGCCAACTTTTTTACATATACCCTACTTGTTGACCTATGTGTTCACAACTGTCATAGGTAACCAAAGGTACTCAGGTGATGTACTTTGTATCTTCCTTCTTTCGATGTAAGCCATTTGTTTATACACTCTTGAAGAATGACCACACCCTACCCATAAACTTGACAGATTGTTATTTGATCCACTTTCACTTCATTAAACATCTTGCTTCATGTATTCATATGCTTCTAGAAATGCTTCCCATTCAGTCATACCTTACATAGTTGTACATATCTTCCATGCATACTCTCTACATCTCACCACCAATTTCAAATACTTCAGTACATATTGCACATTTATGATATGCCTCACCATGCATTTCTGATATACAACCTGTATTCAATGCATATGCATGCACCTTGAAGATGGTAGACAAATTCTACAACATCGCTACACGCATTGACCATGACAACAATTACATACAACACCTACTATCTAAATGTGTACCGGACCACTGCCAAATTTTCACCACTGTGGCGGAAGATACAATTTACACAATGTTGCACACTCAGACAAGATTAGAACAAGTACAAAAATGCTACACCAAGCAGTAATTGCAATCAAGGATGCCCAAACAATCCTCAGAGAGAAATACTATGTGTAATACTATGCAACCGCCCCATAAATACACACCTACATATAATGTACAACTCTACAAGCTTTTGCATATGTATACCACCAAATTTGTAACGTATAAATATATCTACAACTCTAAAAATAATAAAAGGAATTACAAATATCCTTGTAAAATTTAGCTTATTTCCTAACATTGTATGTGCTTGCATCTTTCCATTCATAGTCTACTTGGTAGGAAAATAGTGAACAAATCCCTTCTGTAATTTCCTACAAATGATCGCCTTGTATACATTCTATGCAGAGTATTTATGCATCATATTCAAACAACAAGTCAATTTATTTACATTACGCATCTTTGAAACTCTTAACTTCACCTACAATCACTCTGTTAGAGCTCACCATGTTTTATACCTATTACTTTGTTGCACGTGACACGCGTGTCATAATTATTTACCCACACCAAAAAAAGTGTGAAGAACGCTACATAACGTACCACACTTTTTAGAGAAGTTTTACATGTGTCCCTCAACAATCATTTGACACGTGTGCAAAAGAAAATAAAGCTTATCAAATATTGAACAAAAGCAATAAACCTCCAATTTTTAAAAACCATTTATGCAAAAAAACCAAAAAAAAAAACAAAAAAAAAACAAAAAAAAAACAAAAAAAAAAAAAAAAACAAAAACCCATACTGAAAATAATCTTACCATTGTCTTGTTATTTGCTTAAGTATGTAAAACTTCAAACATGTCTTGGTCGTTTCTATCGTATAATTCGAACATATAATCATTTACAATTCTCTAAATATTGGCACTAAAAAATTGCTCACATTTAGAGTTACAAAGAATATGTTTGCCTTATTTACTTTTTAAAAGCATGCATGATTCTTACTAGTTAAAAAAATCCAATTCCCAAGTGCCCCAAAAACAATAAATCCACTTTACAATTGTTCCACTTTTATGTCCAATTTAAGTGTTCCACTGCCCATATATCATTGCTACATGCTTAGAAGCTTTGCAGGCATCTTCACAACGTCGACATCAGTATACTTACACATACACATACATCATCATTATACTTACACAACCCCTTTCAGCGTTGCCTTACTCCTCTAGTTGCATATCAAATATCATCAAATCATGTACATGTCACATTTTCTCTTTTAATAAGTGTATTGAACGATCACATTATGATTACTTTTATGATACATGGTGTGTACTCGTGTATTATTTTATGAAGTGGGTTTTCCACACAATTTTCACTAAAAACTATGAATGATGTTTGACCAAGAAATCTAATTTCAATTGTTATGATAATCCGTGAATAACATGATTTGGTGTTCCAAATAATGGTGGATTCTCTCTCTAAATATAAACAATTTTTATGTTGAATGTGTTCTCCCTACGAGAACACCTCCACTGAGAAGTGTTTGTCTTGTTATTTTTAATATATGATGCAAAACTTTCTCGGTGGGTTTTTCCAGCACCTACATGTCTGATGCAGATATAATGTTCAATCAATCAAGTGATGAAATGAATATGATTCCTAAAAATTCCATAATATGTTTTTCAAATTATCGTTCAAATAACAAGTACCCTAGTATATATGTATGCAAAATGTGAAAGCTTGTGAATTGTTCAAAAGAAATGTGGTCTCGTGGACTATAATGAGTGCATGATATACACAAAATAAGTTTATTGAAAAGGTTTTGGAAACTATCTTATAACATAGGAAAAATGGATGATTGTTGGATGTTATTTATGTAGATCCCTCATAGCCATGTATACATAATGTCGAATAATACAAAAGGTACGTGAATTGTTTGACAAAATATAGTCTCGCGGAGTGCAATAATGGTTGGGTATGCACAAAATAGGCTTGTTGGAAAAATCTTGGAGACTCTTAAGCAAAAAATAACAAATAGATGTTCAACCCGGTCATTTTGATCTTGTCATCATCGTGACAACTCATGCCAAAATAAAATCTTTATAATAGAGTATGAAGATCCATCAAAGAATAATTGAAAATAGATTTTTGTTAGATATCGTAGTTGTGACTACACTTATATACATGTATGCAAAATGTGGAAGCATACACAAGGCATGCAAATTGTTTGAAAAAGTGCCTCAATTAAACATGGTCTCACATAATGCAATCATTTTAGGATATGCATAAAACAATTTTTTGGATGAGACTTAAAAAAATTTTAAAGAAATATTTTAGCAAGATGTTTTCTCATGGACCACACTAATTGTTGGATATACACAAAATGGGCTTACCGAAAAGCCCTTAGAGTTTTTTAAGTAAATACAATTAGAAGGTATAAAGCCAAGCTTGACAATCTTTTCCAATATCCTCTCATCTTGTGTTAAATTTGGAGCTTTTGAACTGAGCATGGAGATCCATCACAAAATAATTGAAAGCGGATTTTTGTTAGATGTTGTAGTTGTGAATTCTCTAATAGACATCTACGCAAAACAAGTAAGAATACAAAAAACTTGCAATTTGTTTGATAGAGTGCATAACGCAAATTTTTTCTCATGCACAATGAAGCTTGCAAGATATGCAATGTATGTCTATAGTAAGCATGGCTTTTAACTCTTTGAATTAATGAACCACTCTAGATTCAGTCCTGACCATGTTAACTTTATTTTTGTTTTATTTCCATGCAACCATGTAGGCCTAATAGGTTAGGGTTGTAAATACTTCAATATTAGGAGTGATTCTTAGTGCATTATGACTACAATAGATCATTATGTGTGTACGCTCCACCTTCTTGGTCGTACTAGTTATATTGAATAAGCTCTAAATGTTGTCATTAAAATGCCAATAAAACCCGATGTGATTGTGTGGGTGTGTTTTTTGGGAGCTTGTAGAGGAGTGATAACATTTAACTATACTGCTCTAGAGTGAAAATCTGGAGTGTGAAGCAAAAGAATGAGCAACGCAGAAGGAGAAGAATATGCTTGAGGGAAATGGAGAGTTGCTTAATTAGGAGGAAATGTGAGAGTAAAAGTAAAGAGAGAGTGAATTTCAGAATTGGAGATTTGACACATGCTAGATTTTCGATTGAATTTTTCATGATTATTGTGACAACACCCAAACATTAAATTATGAATTCGCAATTCACCACATACCAGATTTACAACTGAAGTAACTCATTTCAAAACAAAATTTGAGCCCTTGAAACTTCATCCCTGACCAACAAATAAAATTTTAACATTGACATATTTCCATTAGGAAATAATTAAACATTGGCATCCATTCTGATGAACAATAATCTCTCTGTGGAATAGTTGTAAGAGCAACAACTGAACAAACAAAATACAAATTATGAATGAATGCTCCCTGTCACTTCCCATCCGCAGGCTTATTGTGGTCGTCGTCGCCATTGCCAATGCAAATTGAACACCACCATTCCATCCATCCAACGCGGCCGTCGTGGCGAGGTTTGAACACCCGACGTCCACAGATTTTGGCAATAATCCATCCAAGCATTCCCAGAAACACCACCACTGCAAGAACAGCTCCGATTGGTCCACTTGCGTCTGGCCTGTCACTGGGTTCCTCTGAAATGGGCGCCGCCGACATGTACTCGCCCATTAATGGCCGAACTGATTAAACCTGCAACTATATAAAATGGAATGGGCAAGTAATGGTATGTTTCGGAATTTACAGAGGTAGCTGGCCTAAAGTAAGTAGCACGTAGGGAGCTCTCTCTCTCTCTCTTTTTCTTTTGGTTTCTCTTTCGTAGACATGCCTTGTGGCAGAGTTGCCGAAAGAGAGGATGCTTTGTGCGTTTCTTTCCAGCTTTGCAACACCCCCCTAGATTCTCAAAGCCATAATTTATTTAAAAGTACTTTGAGCACTTAAAAGTGGCCCCAGGGGCGAGTTAAACTTGGGAGTTTCATGCAAGAAACAAAGGTTTATCACTTAAATTTTCTTTAGGAACATCGAAGGTTTAAAGAGAAAATTGATTGAAGGTTGGAAACAATCTGGGATATTACATACATGATACGACTGATGCCCCATAGAAATCTACATCTAGTTCAAGCTAGGTATGCAAGCTAGCTCTTTCTCACTCTTCTCTCTCTATCATTCAATCACTCATTTCAAGATGTTAACCTTAGGAGTTTCATGCAAGAAACAAGGTTTATCACTTAAATTTTCTTTAGGAACATGGAAGGTTTAAAAAGAAAATCGATTAAAGGGTGGAAACAACCTAATCCTTCAAAAAGAAATTGTATCTGTCGTATTGGTGCACAGTACAGTAATAATGTTATTGAAGGGGTTGATCTTTGCCATTGCAACTAAGGTGTGTACTATTGAACGTGGTATGTAATTGATATTCTTAATGTAGACACCTAAAAACGGCCTTGTGGTAATAGTTGGTGTTATTTTATGTATAGTTATTTATATCTTAGCAATTGATCTAATTCAATATTATCTGTCCATTTTATCGACTTCCAATGTCTTTCAACTCCATAGAAAGCTTACCTTAGTCTTGGTCATGTTATGATTTGGGTACATCTGCACTAACTTGCACACTCCTTTCATTTGCTCTAAGTTCCCTAATCATGATAGCATTGTGCACAACTCGGAAAACTCACAATAACGTGTCACAATGCCTCAAAACATACATTGTAGTGTAGACACCTAAATTTTGTTTCTGGATTGAGTGAGAAAGGAATATGTGAAGCTCGTTATGTCCATCAATGCATCTTTCCAATAAGTAGATTTCCATGAAAGGGGGTCAAATTTCATATGGCTTGTGATTTGAGATAATTTTTCAAATTTTGTCCCAAAGACAGATTCTTCCAAACTTATCTCTTGATAATGTATGTATTGACTTAATCGATTAAATCATGACTTGTGCACCTAAACATGGTTTGATTATTATATCATAATCCATCTTTTTTCCTATTGCAATACTTTCTCTCCTCATTACATTGCTCATACACTTACAAAAATGCTCATATCAACTACAAGCAGTTCATTCCTCCCAATTGTCATGCACAGAACTTCAACTTCATAGCAACATTCTCCACTCTTGGACCAAACTGTCTAATAGTTTGGTCTTGGACAGAATAATATCATCCAAATCCACCCAACGGTTAGTTTCTCAATTTGGGTATCTTTTTATGGATTGGTGCCTTCACTATGGGTCAACCTTAATGCGAAATTATATCCACAAAACCCTATATAACCAAGTCTAGTGCACTCATTTGTTCACATGTCACTTTGAGGGCCTCCTCAATAACAAATCACTCAAAAGGCATATAAGGCTCTCCTAAACTTCCATAAAACAACAATAGACATTATAAGCAACCCCTACACATGGCTACAGCACTTTAACCTAGGTTCAAGAGTCAAGCTCACAACCAAGTAATACACAAGCAAGTCAAGTCTATACAAAGCATTTTTCAAGTGTTTAACTTATAAATATAGTTGCATCCATACAATATTATGTTGCATCTCTAGGTGGAGAACTGCATGTGGTTTGAGGCCTCTTTGGAGTAGTGCCAACATAGGTAGTTTATTGATTGCACGTCAACCCAGCCATTAACCTTTTTACAAGGGTTTTACCCTAGGTTAGGTTTTTAGGTTACGATGATTGATTTCATAGGTTTCACACATTTTTATACATAATATTTCATAGCTAAACATATATCAATCACTCAAAGATGTCTAAATAGTTACATACCCCCATTTGTAGAACCAGACCAAACCATCCAATAGAACAAATCTGCCAAATGATTTGGTCTAAGAAGAACAATTTTGTCCAATATAGTGTAACCTTAGAATCGTAGATGAAGCATCTACATAAGATTTTAGCTAATTATCCATCTATCACACCCAAAATATACTCCATTATCCATACCAGTCAAAGAGCTAAGTACATTAATCTTCTTTTGTTTTACTATATTTAGCACGTGTTCTAGTTCATCTATTGTTCTATGCTTTATATGTGTGTTCAAATGTAGATGTTAATGCTTAATTAATAATATGAATATTCGTCATGTTTTAACATTAACCTAATTTTTAATAAGTAAAGGAATCCTCTCTTTTACTTCCTTTAGGTTTTACACCCTTTATGTATTTTTTGGGTCAAATCATTTAGTGAACCCTCTTATTAATCAAACCCTTATCCTATTTGGCTTAGGTCATCCTCTACCAAAGCAGTCCATCCATTGAAAACCCCCCTAGGGTTTTAGATTTCATTCTTATAGGA